>JAODAL010005332.1:0-145001 GCA_025379985.1 Phyllomedusa bahiana | reverse complement strand
TTTAAAAGGGGAAAAGGCACATGAAAAAAAATATTCCCATTATACAAGTCACGGGTTGACCACAAGGGAATATGTGTCAGTTTTGGGCACCATGCACGGAAAGACATTGTAGAGCTTGAACAGGTACAAAGGGGCAACAAAAATAATAAAAGGACTGGGTGGACTACAATACCCAGAAAGATTAGCAAGATTAGGTTATTTAGTTTTAGAGAAAAGAAGGCTTCAGGGAACATAATAAAATATGTTTAAATACATAAAAGGTCAATATAGAGATCTCTCACAGATTTATTTATACCCAGGGCTGTATCTAGAACAAGGGGGCATCCTCTACGTCTTGAGGAACGAAAGTTTCTACATAAACATAGAAAGGGATTCTTTACTGTAAGAGCAGTGAGACTATGGAATTCTCTGCCAGAGGGACTTGTCATGGTGAATTCAATAACCGAGTTCAAAAGGGTTTGGATGCATTTCTGGAGCGTAATAATATAACAAGTTACAGTGACTAGGATTCAGGAGAGGGGGTCATTGATCCAGGATTTTTCTGATTGCCAGATTGGAGTCAGGAAGGAATTTTTCCCTAAAATGAGGACATTTGGCTTCTACCTCATTGGGGGTTTTTGCCTTCCTCTGGATCAACACCTTAGCACAACAGGCTGAACTAGATGGACGACTTGTCTTTTTTTAGCCTTACAAACTATGAAACTATGAATCTCCACATGCCTTTATAGGCGCTCTCCCTAAGGAGAGATCTTCCCTTTCTGTATCAACACCTGTGACAAAAATTTTTTTGCTGTTTAAACACGTTTTTTTTTTTTCTACTTTACTATTGACACTGCCTTAGAAGGGGTTGTTTTTGTGCATTAATTTTTTTTTTAGGGGAGAGTCCTCCCCAAAAAAATCAAATCCACAATTTGTGTATAAAGGTGTGTTTTTTACAGACAGGTTGACATTTTTTTAGCCAGAATTTGATGCACTTTCTGTATTTCTTCATTTTTCTTGGCAGTCAGAATAAACAAAAAACTGCAATTTTTAGTAGCACTTGGCATGCATGTTGAATAATATTGTAATTTGCAGTTTAGGTAATTACGAAATGTAACAATATCAATTAGGTATACTTTTTACCCCTTCCCAACATTGGACGTAGCCATACGTCTAATGCGAGAAAGTGGTCCCACAAATGGACATATGGGTACAGCCAAAACATCATTTGGGCTCATAAGCAGAGCCCACACAATTGGCACGTGGAACCAGCTGTATATTAGAGTTTACGTTGGTCGCAAAATCCCTTAGATGCTGCCATCAATTACAACCGCGCATCGAAGGGAAAGAAAAAGGGAGGGTACCGACATCTCCCATAACAAAGGCTTTCAAGTTGTCTCTGCTGTCAGCTTACAGATTTTTGGTCTTGGCACACAGGGAAGGATACTGAATATGGGATACCTTTTTTGCTGTACCGGTGAAGGACTTTGATATATATTTTTTTACTTTGGGTCCTGGCACATAGAAGAAGATCCTGAATGGGGGGATAGTTTTTTGCTGTATCGGTGAAGTCTGTGTTTTCATTCCAAGGACTTTGATAAATTTTTATACTTAAATCACCTGGATTATGCATTTGCTTTAGGCCAGTATAATGGGATTGGCTCTTAAATTGTATGTCTTGGTGTTTCCATGCTGTGAAAACATCACATGTAACATTGAGTTCAGAATGTTTAGTACTGATCTATTAATCTCCCATGAAAAACTAAAGATTAGATTTTTCACATGAGATGTTTTTCCTTCACAGATCAATGATAAAGATTTTCATCACAGTGCTATAATGGTTAAAAAAAGCTTCCAATAATCAAATTATGTAACTTCTAAAGATAATACATTGCACAAAGTTTATTAGGTGTCTGTGCGTTACATTCACCAATTATGGGGTTGGCAAGAATGTTCCACTTTAATGTGGCTAACAAAAAAAAAGAGTTCTTTGTCCATTGACCCTAATTGCTGGAGTCAGCAATCACGTATTTGTCTATGGGAGAAGTATTAACAACCAAATCGTCTAATACATGCACACTTCTAGCCACGCGACACAGCTCGGGAATAAATTATCATACATTTATGCATACATTCAATATTCCTAGCAACAAGGGGAAATGTAATTCCAGGGGCGTAATTTTGGTTCAAAAAGTGGGGGGGACCAATTCCCTCTCATCCTCTATCTCATCCTCTATCTTTCTATCCCTCCCTCCTTCACTCGCCTTCCCTTTCAGTTCCCCTCCCTTCCGTTCTCTCTGCGCCTCTCCCTGCAGTGAAGCGACCCCCTCTAACCCAGCTAGGAGGTCAGAGGGAGTGCTGTGAGCTCACCCAGCAGGTCCGGGCAGAGTCCTTATGGCAAACACTTTTGGTGCAATCCGTAAGGTTATGAGTGGCTCTCTAATTACTGAAGTTTAGAGCCGGACTGGGACTAAAAAGCTGTCAATGAAACCAAACCAGCGCACCTATAATATTTCGCTCTCTAAGTGGAAATATAAAATGTGCAAGACAGCAAATTTTGCTTAACCTATCCCATCCCCCATCACTACTCCATTACATTTATTATACATACAACAGAAGTAAATAAAATAACCCAATCTCACTTTTCCCCTAGGAATCACTTATGTCACATACTCTAATCCAAAATTTATTTTATTGCATACCATACACCAGAAATAACATCACTCACTGCACCTCAGAAATTAGTTATATTACACATGGTAGCCCAGAAAATTACATACTAACTGCACCTTAGAAATGAATTGCACATTGTAACTCAAAAATAATTATAATCACATTAACCCCCAAAATTTTATTTTGTACAAAATGAACCCTAAAAAATGAATTACCTACTCACTGTACCCAGATTACATCACACCATACCCAGGGATTACATCACACACATGTACCGCCCGAGATTAACATTACACTATACCCAGAGATACAAACACACACTGTACCCCTGAAATTACATTACACCATACCCAGAGATTACATCACACATTGTACCCCTGAGATTACATTACACCATACCCTAGAGATTACATCACACACTGTACCCTAGAAATTATATTACACATGGTAGCCACAGAAATTACATTACTAGCTTCACCTTAGGAAGTAATTGCACATTGTACTCAAGAAATAATATAATTCACTGTACCCCAAAAATTTATTATATTACACTGAACCCTAGAAATGCATTACATTACTCCAGAGATTACATCACACCATACCCCAGAAATTACATTACACCCCATACACGCGAGATTACTACATTACACACTGTACCCCAGAGATTACTACATTACACACCTTACCCCAGAGATTGATACATTACACACCGTACCCCAGAGATTACATTACTCACTGTACCCTAGAGATTACTATGTTACCCACTGTACCCCAGAGATAAGTTTACACACCGTACCCCAGATATTACTGCATTATTTACCGTACCCCAGGGATTACATTACACACTGTACAGCAAAGATTATATTACACCATACCCCAAAGATGATTACATTACACACTGTACCCTAGAGACTACATTAGACAAGGTACCCCAGAAATTGTGTGTGTATATATACTTATATTGAACACAGACACACTACACACTTAGGGTGGGTTCACACGACGGTTTTTCGGCCCTGACAGTGTCGTTTGCTTGTTGGAAATTCGGCGCTTGCAAACACAGAATTCTGACGAGCAAACAACCCAGACTTCCCGAGGCAAATTTCTGTCTCCTATCCATTAGTGCTATTAGTGCATAAAACACCTCGAAGAATTCTTTTTAGGCGCCGACAGTACACACCAAACATACTCGGGTAAAATCAGTGTCATCTAGACAATGACACTGATTTTACATAGGATATAATGTAAATCAGTTTCCTGCCAGATTGGATGCCGGTTCTGAGGCAGATCTATCACTGAATCTAGATCTTCTGCGTGAATGTACCCTTAAGGTATGTTCACATGGTGTATAGCGTACTGTGCGCTCTGCTATATGCCGGGTGTTTTAGAAGTATGTGCTAGTCAGTCCACACTTCTAAAATGCTGTGGGGCTGGCCCTAGTCACTTTCATTTTCCCCGGCATGTAAGTGCAGGGAAGAAGTGACATGGCTAGACACATGGCTGTACAGTATATACACATTTCACATATACAGTACATACCCTACTCACATGCACAAACAATGCCTGGCACTATTGTCTCCTCCGTACCTGTCTTCTGTACTTTGGTGCAGATGGCATTCGGCAAGAGCTTCTCTTCGTCTCTGATGAGGGCTGAGCATAGGGGAAGTGGTATACAATGGGAGGGAAAGATACAGCCCCAGATACAGGGTGTGCTGGACTGTGAGCAGCATTCTGATTGGTGAAGCAGCCCCTGCTGACTCCTGCTCTACCAATCAGCGCTGCTCTCACTCTACACTGACACTTGAGGCTGCCACCTACTCTGTCCCCCCAAGATGCACAGAAATAGAGGAGGCAATGGGTTAACTTCTTCCTCCTCTGTGCTCTGCTTTCCCCACTTAATGTACTCATATGGATTATTTTTTATTGAAGTGGCCAAAAAGTGGGGGGGACTGTCCTCCACCCAGAAAAAAGTGGGGGGGACCAGTCCCCTCCGTACCCTCCTAAAGTTACACCTACAGTATGTGTAATCCCCATGCTAATCTATTCTAGTGCCAGCATGCAATTCTACACTAACATTCATGCACATTTCTACTATAACTATATTATAACTGAAACTAGCTTTAGTCCTGTGGAAGGAAAAGTGAGTGGGGAAGTCCGGCACAGGGGTGCAGGAGGGGAGGGGGGGGGAGTATATCCACAGGCCCAAAGCTTTATTAAAGAGACAGGCACACAGAGGGAAGAGGGGGTGGGAAAAGGACACAGATACAACATTATATTATATTATATCGTCGTCCTCCTCTGGATCATCCGAGATGCAATAGTCTTTGAGCTGGCTGTGGATCAGCCTACGACAATCCTCCACTGACATTCTCTCTCGCCTCAGGACAAGGCAGTTCCTGGAGATCCACAAAGCATCCTTAAAACAGTTCATAAGGCGCCAGGCGTCCTGGATGGCCGCAACTGTGTGTACCCAGGGAAGAGCCCATAGAGCACGGACGTGTGCCTTTTGTTTTCCCTGGGTATGGAGTCTTTGAGTTCGTGTGAAAGGGAATCCAACAAACGCTGAGCAAAGGGGCACTCCCAGAAAAGATGGTATGCAGTCTCCTCCCCAAAGGGACACCACGGGCAATATCGCGTTTTACTCAGTTAATGGGCATGCATGAAGGACCTGAGGGGCAGTGCCCCCTGGATGGCCATCCACAACATGTCCTTGTGTTCGTTGGTGATCCTGCAAGAAGAAACAAATTTCCAGACCATAAGGGCGGTGTCGTCCGGATATCCGGGGACAGGCTCCAGCATGTCTTTGGCTCTGATGAGCTTGTGGATGACCTTGGACTTCCACAAATCGGGCTTTAACCCCTCCAGATGGTGCTCCCTCACAAACCGAGTGATGTCCAAATAGAACCAAGGTGTCTCCCAGTTGTAAGGGTAGGAGCTATCCCACTGATCCCACCTTAGGCCATGCCAAAGGGGCAGAAGGAAAAAGCGGGAAACGGATCTGCCTGCAGAGCCGATCTTCTGAACAATGGTGTGGCGGGTGCAATCACAAACAAAAGAAAGCCTCAGCAAGGTGGGGAAATCCGGGATGCCCTTCCCCCCCTTCGAAGGATCCTTGTAGAGAATGCTCCGCTTGACTCAATCCATCTTTGAACTCCAGATGAAATAGAACAGTAATTGCAGCTGACAGTGATATAAAAGTGAATCCATTGCTCTGATCTAGCAATACTCCTGAGACATGGCAGGTTACCAGTGCAACATTTCTAATAATTGAGAATGGGAATTCCACAATATTGTCGTTGTTAATTAGAAAAGGTGTAAAGAGACACAAAACTATAAATGCACAGGATATGTTGGATTTTTTGTTATCTTTTGATATACCATCTGTCTCTTTAGTGCTGGTAATTTCCATAGCTCAGGACTTATCACACTGCCCTTCACTGCGCCAAACAAAAATATTTCACCTCCCTCATCTCCACACTACACAACAACCCAAAACGCCTCTTTGACACCTTCCACTCCCTCCTAAGGCCTAAAGCGCAGGCTCCGGTCACTGACCTCTGTGCTGAGCCCGGCCCACTCACTTCAAAGACAAAATTGAAAATATCCGGCTAAACATATCCCCATCCCAAATAAAAACCCATACCTGTCCCTCCCCGCACTCCTTAATCTACCCCGCAGCCCTTGACCCGACGACAAGGAAGAAGTGTCCAGGCTTCCCTGTCTGCTCGTCCCACCACCTGCTCTACTGACCCTTTCCCAAATCCCACCTCGTCCATCTATTCCTCCAGCGTCCTCTCTCACCTTACTGCTATCTGTAACCTCTCCTCTCTCCACTGGGGTCTTTCCATCTTCCTTCAAACAAAGCCACTCATAACCCCTTTATAAAAAAGCCCTCCCCGGGCCCGTCCCGTGCTGATAACTACCGACCAGTCCCCTAACCTGCCCCTTTATCTCTAAACTCCTGAACGCTTGGTCTACTCTTCCCTAATCCGCTATCTCTCTGCTAACTCCCCTTCTTGACCCGCTGCAATCAGGTTTCCGCACCCTACACATCCACGGAAACTGCCTTAGTTAAAGTCTCAAATGACCTCCTAACAGCAAAATCTAGGTAAAATACTCATTGTTCCCTTTTCTTGGATCTCTCTGCAGCATTTGACACTGTGGATCACACAACTTCCCCCTCAGCATGCCAGCACCATTGGCCTCCAGGACACCGCTCTCGCTTGGTTCTCGTCCTAACCTCTCTGACCGCGTCCTTCAGTGTCTCGTTTTTCTGGTTCGACCTCCTCTCCTCTTCCGCTTGCTGTTGGGGTTCCTCAGGGCTCAGTTCTAGGTCGTCTCCTCTTTTCATTGTAGACAGCCCCCATTGGACAAACCATCAGTAGATTTGCTTCCCGGGACCATCCTATGCGGGTGACACCCAATTAATACAAACCCCCTCCCGTGACATCACTCCAGCCTTGCTACCCAAAAAACCAGTGACTGTCTTGTCCGCTGTTTTCTGACATCATGTCCTCTCTCCATCTTTAACCTAAACCTCACTAAGACTGAACTTCTTGTCTTTCCGCCATCTACTCACCAACCCCCCCCTGCTATTTCTGTTTCTGTATGTGGTTTCCACCATTTTTCCTAGGCAGCGGCCCGCTGTCTAGGGTTTTAAATTGGATTCTGATCTACCTTTTTCCCCATAAATCCAATCCCTTGCCCCGCTCCTGTCACCTGCACCTCAAGAATAATCTCCAAAATCCGTCCATTTTCTCACTGTGGAAACAACTCAAACTCTCATTACTGCCTTATTCTTTCTCGTCTTTACTACTGCAACTCCTTGCTTATCGGCCCCCCTCTCTGCAAACTCTCCCCTCTGCAATCTGTCCCAGAAAGCAGCAGCCAGGCTGTCCTTTCTCTCCAGCCCTATACTGATGCCTCTACCCTGTGTCAGTCACTGCACTGGTTGCCCCTCCAGTACAGGATACAGTATAAACTCAGCACTCCTCACCCCAAAAAACTCCCACAGCGCTGCTCTCCCTACATCTCCTCCCTAGTCTCTGTCTACCCGCCCTAACCCGTGCTCTCCGCTCTGCTGATGATATCAGACTACATTCTTCAATCATCCGAACCTCCCATGCCCGCCTACAAGATTTCACACTGCGGCACCCCAAATTTTCTGGAATATGCTACCGCGGGCGATCAGCACAATTCACAACCCTCACAGTTTTAAGAGGGCCCTGAAAATACATCTTCTCGGTCTGGCCCACCAAGATCCCTAACTGCTATCACACACATCTGTCCCCTCCCTGCACTTGGGCACTCACAGGCACTTAATCTGTATATAATGTTTCAGTCTGGGTGGCAGGTTCACCATTTTTCATGTAAACCCCCCCTTTTATGAAACATGGCGGACCATTGTAAACTTGGCACTTCTTACCGTATGTTTCACCCATACACCCTAATAGATTGTAAGCCCCTCACGAGCAGGGCCCTCACACCTTGTGTCTCATTTGTAAGTACTTTTAAATGTGTAATGACTGTATGTTTACCCTTGAATTTGTAAAGTGCTGCGGAATATGTTGGCGCTATAGAAATAAAGATTATTATTATTATTATTATTACACAGTTGAAATGCAACTGATTTTAGTTTTATTGCGTACAACATGCACAGTATGAGTCAACTGAAATAGACTGAACATTTACTGAGTCGACAAAGGGGCTTAGCGCTGCTACTCTTAATACGCTCCCACCCTTGTCATCTTCAAAGAAACTACAGTGAAACATAATAAAATAAGACATATTTAATTAGGATTGGATAAAACACAGTGTTGGACAGGGATTCCTTGAGGTCCACACAAGATAAAATGATTTTCAGAGCCACCCTCCAGCTATACAAAACAAATGTACATTCACTTTTAATTGTATTGTAAACTTTTTTGCTATCATTGCATATAATGGACATATCAATAAGATCTAATAGGTTTTATGTGAACACAAGAAATGGACTGTAGTGGCAAACAATGTTGTAGCAAGCCCTAAATGATTGCCAATGACTTATGACATCAGAGGCCACTCTGACCCTGTACACGCATATAGAGGAACCATCGTCTTTAGGAGAGAGAAACTGTTCACGTACTTTGTGATCAGGTCCTGAAGTGCCCTAATGTCTTATCAAAATATTTTGAGTCATACCATCTTATAACTAACGTTTCACTGACCGCACCCCTCAACCCCACAATCTCACCTATCAGTAGGTAATACGAGCTTTACTTGCCAATTGATATGTTATCTATGTGCTAATAGCAGTTCTCCATAATAGTGTATCAACAAAAGTCTGCACGCACTTACGTTCTTGGCCAACTTAGTGTATTTTGACACTTTCTAATAATATATGAATTAAGAAAACTCCTCTAATAAGAAATAATGTTCTCTTCTTGAATTGTATCCATGGAATAATGTTTTAAATTCTTATGTTTTTATGTTAGTAGTAAACCCTTTATTGTTCTTATATAGCATTGTTTAAACAAATTCATACGAGCTATTCTTTGCAATAGTTGTCTTAGTTTAGGGGACTGGAGAATGAGAGGGTGTTCCAAACACAGGAACTTAAATGAAGTGTTGACATAATGAAATCTCTTACCACAATACCAGGAGGGGATTAGAATTTATGAACCATGCATGAAAAGGAAGTGCTGATTACGCATCCTTAGACTGAAAAGGTATGGTTTAGCATAGATTTAATTAATTACAAGATGTGCTAAAATTTTGGGAAGCAAAATTGGCGCAAAGCTGACCAATAGCCGGTTTAAAATGTTAGAAAAAGTATAAAGATATTCCAATCTTATGAATCAACATAAACCACTTTGATAAATTTGGTGCATCCGCTATACAAGTTTTATAAGTAAATCTGCCCCATTGTCTTTTTTTTTGTACAATTTAATACACATATATATGTCCTTATACAAAGGAAAACATAAGCAAAAATATCTGTAAATTTCAGAATTTTGGTGAAATAACTATACGGTGAAACTCCAACCAACAAACTGCTTGAATACAAACAAGGGTTTGTATTAGTAAATATTTTACCAATATGCAATATTTGTGTTATGGCTCTCATCATGCCTGGATATCCCAAGTGGAATGATTGAGGTGTCCTCCTGGCCAAGTGTTATTTATTGGCACATTCTTTCACCAACCTAGACAAGTATTCCCACTGCTATAACCAAGCCTTGCATACTATCCTTAATGACATTTTGAATCCTGACCAAATGTCCCTCCTACTTAGTTGTCCCAAACTTATGTTTCCACTGGCCATACCATCCAAACCTGATCAAGCGCCCTTCCACACACGCTGCTTAAAGGGGTTTTGCCACAATGTAATGTTGACGTGGGATCCTCCAAAATGGGTATTTAATCACATTTCTAAATATATGTGATTACAAAAAGTGAAGCCTGTGAGAGCTACAGCATTGCTCAGTTACCCTTAGTTTCCTGAAAGTTTACATTAGACACAACCAGGACACTGACAGGAGTTGATCTGGCCGCGCTTGTGTGTTTGCACTTCTTATCTGATGACAGGGAACATGAAGGAGCTTGCAAGGGGCTGGGGGGAAAGTGCAGTATATGAGGCTGTGTGCTGTATAGAGAATCCACTGGTTTTAATGTAATTATTTGAGTAAACATTGCAGATGCTCCCTTTGCCTCGCTCTCTGCTCACCCCCCTCCCTCTCACCCCTGCAGCCATTCATGACTCAGCATGCTTTGTTTATATTCTCTCCTGAGCAGATAAGAGGTAAGGAACTCACTTCATGGCAAAACCCCTTTAAAGTTGTGTTCCCAGGAAGTGTACTGCACCAATCATCTCTAAGCTAGCTGCGATCCAACCGTGCATGAGAATGAGGTGGGTGGTACTTGTGGCCATCCCCTCCTTTCACTTCAAAGGGAATTCAGAATAAATCAGATTGTGTGAACTCAGCTATATTTGGGAACTCCCATAGAGGTAAAAGGTGAGCCACAAGCACCGCCCTTCTCACTCTCATGCACGGTCAGCTCGCAGCTAGCTAAGAGAGGAAATTTATCTTTTGATTTTTATTGGAATTGGATAGGGTATGATCAGAGGCATAGCTTAAAGCTCCTGGGCCCTAGTGCAAAAAGTGAAATAGGCCCCCCCAGCTGCCATGTGCCACTTGCAATGCTGATATCTCCTTTTGTGGCAGAAGGACTTTTGGACCCCCTCAGACTGCAGGGCCCGGCAGCAACTGTTACCTCTGCACCCCCTATAGCTATGCCCCTGGGTATGATTAGTAGATTATTTCCATATTAGAAGTATATTTAGGGCATTTTACCAGTGTTTAATAAGTGATGTACTAGAATATAGAACAAGTGACACACCATTCGTGGAGCATCTCATAGTTCTGGTTATCCTGCAAGAGTACGCGAGGTGTCATTGTTACTACGCTAGTTCGATTGTTGCTAAGTGGACTTGTGAAGTCTTTATTATAGCATACCGTTATTTGCTGGCAGTCCCGGGTGCGGTACACGCTTGCACGTATCCCGGACATGCACGGTGTCAATACCAAAACGCCAACATTTGGATTGAATATGTGGTGGGAGGAGTCTATCTAGCATAATCAGGAGGGCAGGAGTCCTATTCAGTTGCCTCTCCGTTATCTTGGTGTGCCCCTTTCTCATCATACTCTTTGGGAGGTATAACATTAAGTGGATGTTTTTATAGAGAGATTGAATTTTTATCCATCTGAGACTGAGTATTTGGATACCACCCTATAGTTAACAGGATATTTCTCTACACTATTTTTGTCCCCTGAGGAACCTTTGTTTTTGAAGGGTGAAATGCGTCAGGACAGTGTTTCTGCGCCATTAGAGTTAGGGGTTTATTTTATTAGGGCAAGATTGATATAGTGAAGCTGCCCTTTTCAGGATGATGTCCCTGTAGTTAGGTAGAGAAGCAGAGGGAAATATTAGATTATATTTTTTGTCCTTATCCCCTTCATCAACTAATCGTAAGTCTGCATTCAGTATTCCATTGTGTGTATATATATATATGTATGACACTTATGCCCCCAATATATCTTTTTAGGAATGTTCTTGGTTTTATCGTAATTTTGGGACTTTTTTTAATACAAGGTTGTTAAAAGTTACGTTTTAAGTTAGGCATTTTTCTTTCCAGTGATTGGTAATTTGTCATAGCTTTAATTGGGTCTACAATAAAGTTATAACCTTTTATGCTGTTTATCTTAATTAAACATTAACTAATACAAGTAAGTAACGCATGGAGTGGTGAAAAAAATCTATTCATGTATAGTGTAGAAGAATGTAGAAGGTGTGTTGTTAAGGTCTATTAAAAATACCAGCCACAGTAACTAATTCTGTGCAGATTCCCTTGTAGAAATAAAATTATTTATACAGAGTCACACATATACACACTGTTAGGAAAGAAAAACAACCACTACATTTTACATAGAGAAAGAGCAAATATTCAAAATTTGTGTGGTGCACAGAATTCCCATGATCAGCAATTCCATAAATTTGCCAGTCTAACATAATTATTAAAGCGGACCTGCAAGGTAATCGACAAATGGAGCTAGCTGCAACGTATGGATTGCTGTTGCTCCACTGACTTTATGTGTGTTCATTATTTCTCTGTACTTAACCCATTCATTAGCTATCAGTTTTGTTAGCAGGAATATACTAATGAGCTTTAAAGCTGTCAACAGACCGTCTTCACCGCTCATTTTCTGAACCAAGATAGCATTAAAGGGAATGTGTCATCAAAAATGACTTATTGTTTAACTCACATGTTTATGTTTTAATTTTCCATATTACTTTTAATATTTTTTAATACTTCTTAAGTCCTGCAGTTTTCACTTTGGCCACTAAGCCTAATAATAGTCTGACACTTCCTGTTCTGTAGAGAAAGATTCTCAGTTGTCTGCTAATTATCAACACAAAGAGGGTCAAAATGAAAGGAGACACCAGTGTGAATAGATAACACAGGATTCACCTGTCACAAGAGGAGATAGTCAGAGTTCACCCTTTCCCCTACCTGCACACTGATTTCTTCCCAGGTCACAGAGCATGACTAGAAAACTCTCCTATAGAAGTGAATGGGACTGAGTCAGTCTTAAGGCTCCTATGTGCATGAAGCTACTGTAAAGCATCTCTCTGACTGCTGTTAAAGCAGTGCAAACAAGGCCTAGTGGCCAAAGTGAAAACTGCAAGACTTAAGAATTATTAAAAAATATTGAAAGTGATATGAAAAATTAAAAAAAAAACAACCAAAAATTCCTAAAAAATGTGTTTAACATAAAACAATGACTAATTTTTTGATGACACATTCCCTTTACGTTTCATGCCCCCTGAACAGTGGTGACTGCCCCTAGGCAGTGAACCTGAGCACTCTTCCTATTTAGATCTCAAAAGTGGAAACCAAATATTTGACAGTCTAGGAATTCACTAGCATATTGGAGCTGACATCAATACTATAGATAAAATGGAAAGTAATAAATCAGTGGAGCAGCAGCTGTAGATATTGGTAGCTCCATTTATTGGATGACCTCATAGATCCTCTTTATGCATACACAAAGGTTCTTTTGGTTAATCCTCAAACCTCTTTTCTTACCCAGACTTAAAGACTGCGCTGGACGTCTGATTTCCAAGAATATGCTTTTTTTTTTTGTATTCAATAACACAAGACATGTTTCGTGTGCAAAGCACACTTCATCAGTTCCATTGGGTGGATCTTTCTTTATTGAATAAAAAAGCATATTCTTGGAAATCGGTCATCCAGACTATGTCTACACAGCATGCAAAAACAATCATATTTTCTGTGGTTTTAGGATTCTAAAACTGCTGAAAATCCAATCGTTTTGCATGCCCTTAGACTATAAGAGAAAAAAATCTTTAGTCTACACAGGTAGTTTTTTTTTTCCGATCGTTTTCTGGCACCGGTGTATTTAGGAACATGTTCCTAAATACGCTGGCATTTGTGTTTTACCATCGATTTCCTCAATTGTATGGGC
The DNA here is from genome assembly GCA_025379985.1 of Phyllomedusa bahiana. Taxonomy (NCBI): domain Eukaryota; kingdom Metazoa; phylum Chordata; class Amphibia; order Anura; family Hylidae; genus Phyllomedusa; species Phyllomedusa bahiana. The sequence goes on along the minus strand of JAODAL010005332.1, from coordinate 131,322 downwards.
TGACGACAAAAAATGAGAGCTGACTGTGGTTTTTGACAAAACAGTGACATGCGGTCATGAATTGGACAAAAACCAGTTCATTTTCAGGTAGTTTTTGTCCGTTTCTTGTGGTTCCAGCCAAAGGTCTGCCCCAAAAAAAAAGGGTTTGAGGATTTACCCAAAAGAGTTTGGGGGCTATGCATTTCTATCCAAGTTCCCCGGGCTACCGTTTTTTCGGGATTTTTTCTCTTCAAGGGGTTAAATTTTTTGGGAGAAAAAACTCATTTTTATTTTATTAAATAAAAATACGGGAAAATTTTCAAAGCAAAAATTTTTGTATTTTTTTTGCATTTAAAATGGGGAAATCTTCAAATAATAAAAAAAAGAAAGTGCTTCAGCCCTCAAAAAAAAAAATTTTTTGGCCCAAAGAAAACAATTTCATATTTCTTTAAAAAACCAATAAGATTTAATTTTTTAAAGTCAGGAAGAGTTTTATTTTCAACTTTTTTTTTTTTGGCATGTAAAAAGTTTTTTTTTTTATTCAAATTCCTTTTGTTTTATTCCTAGAAATTTTGTTTTCCCATCCAGCTTGTTACTGAAAAGAGGTTTGTAAAGCCCACGCATTTTTTTTTTTATTTTCCTTCTTTAAAATAAGTTTTGGTTCAGGTGATAACCATAATCAGGCACTTTAAAGTAGAATGAGGTGGATTTTTTTTTTGGAATTTTTTAATTTTTTTTTGGAAAAACGGGAATTGGAAAGGGGGTCAGACTTTGAAGGGGTATGCTGATTTTTGAAAAGTGCGGGTGGTTTCTTAATTTTTTCCGGGAAGCTGTATTTGCGCTAAGGAGCGCTGTCTTTATTTTCTATTTGTTGCACAGATCCTCTTTAATATCACATATACAACAGAGTGCTGCTAAAGGAAATAGAATAAAATGTTTGTGATACCCATTTGAATGCCAAAAAAATTTATCTTAAAGGTTTACGGGCCAGGGGCCAAAAGGGGACTAAAAGGGGGCCCGGGCACAAAATCCCCACCCCGCCCTTTTTACCCATCCCCCAAATTTTTTCCCCACACCTTGCCACTTTCGGGTTTGTGGTTATAGTGTTGTTTTTTTTAAAAAATAAAAGGGGCACACAGAACCCCTCAAATTTACAAGTTGGGGGAAAGGTTGTGAATTGCTTTTTTTAAAAATCGGGGAAAGTTTTAAAATCCCATTTTACAAGCACCAATAAAATTCTACAATACTGACAATATAGTAGCCAAATAGGGCAAACTGTAGGCTTTTGGCCCCAAAACAGGTCAGTTTAAATAGTTTTAAAGGCAGTGTAGAATGCACCGGGATTGTATGAACTGTTTTCTGAAGCTTATAAAAAACGGGCAAGTCTATTTGCCAATATGAAAGTCGGGCCCTAAGGCCCCAAACTTGGTCTGGTTTTTTAAAATTGTGAGGGCCCCTGGGTTTTGGGTGTCAAAGAACATAAGGGTGTTAATCCTACAAAATGGGGTTGGACGCCCCAAAAAAACCAACCCAAGTTTTGGTCCCTTTTAAAAGTGTTGGCGGGGGGCTTATCGTCCCCAATTTTTGGGGGATTGTTTTTCCCTAAATTTAAAACTGGTCTATTACAGCTTTTTGAACCGGATAACTGCTGCGCCCCTTCATACTTTGTCGCCCTTTGTGATCAGTTTCCAAGCAAAATTTAAAGTTTTCCTTGGTTGTTTCCGACCTTTTGGGGTACTTTGGGAATACACCCATATCGACCACAGAAGCAAAATAACCCGACATTCAGGGACTCATAGGAGACATCTTCTCTGATGGAAAATGTTCTCTTCTCCTTTTCTTCTCCATCCGGCCCAGACCTCCATGAAGTCTTTTCAGATGGAAGTCGTTCTCTTTCCCTTTTTTTCTCCATCCGGCCCAGAACGTAATGAGGGTTCTTATCCCAGCCAAAAACTTGTTCCCTCCCAGATTATAAAACACAAACATCTTATTTCCTCTTTTTTTCCAACACCCCTATAAAATTTCTCACCCCCCCCCTTATGCTCCCTATCCAAAACACATCAAATGATTATAGTGCCCCCTTTGGTGCCACACAGGGCCATCTTAACAGCATTATATGCCCCTGGGCAGAGCTGGGGAAAGGGGGTTCCCCAAACCCCAAAGGGCTATCATCCAGGAAAAAAATTTTACTTCTTTTGATAATAAACGTATGCCCAAACCAATTAAAGGAAAATACAGGTGCGCAGGAGGTAAATAAACCATTCCCTCCTGGGGCCGCTTAAAAAACGCGGCGGGTTCGGGCCTCCTGCAGACTGATGCTCTGCTCTGACCCGCAGGGGCTGTTACTCCGCAGGGAAGGGTAGGTGACTGCCCGGGAAAGGGGCCCCCTTGAGCTTTGTGGGGCCCCTTTCGGGAAAACGCCTACCCTCCCCCGGGGGTAGGAGGCCCCGGGTTTCCCTTGCACACAGAAATTTGGGTAACTAAAAACAGCTAAATTCCCCCCAAACCCGGATTTTTGGGCCCCCATTTTGGTCACAGGGGTACTTAGTAACCCCCCAAATATATTAGGAAAGGCCCCCCCCTATTAAGCAGGCAGTAGGTAGATGCCTTTTTTTTTGGGGTACTTTTAAGCCCAAAAATTTTAAATAAAAAAAAGTAAGAAAGTGGCGGGTTTTCTTTACTATTAAGTATGTAGTCTCCCTTCGGTATATAGGTATTTAATCCCCCATAAGATAGGTAGATAGGCAGATAAATAGGTAGCCTCCCATGAGGTAGATTACAGGCCCCTCAGTATGTAGGTAAGTATATAGGCCTCTCACAGTGGGAAGGTATATAGGTACTCTCAGAATGTAGGTAAATAGGCCCCCTCAGTAAGTTTACAGATTCACTCAGTAGGTGATGAGGTATATAGTACTCCATTATGTGTCTATATAGACCCTCACAGTAGGTAGGTAGGCATATATGGTCCCCCCAGTAGGTAGGTATATAGGACTCTCCCAGTAGGTAGGTATATATGGAATCCTAATAAATATGCATACAGGGTCCCCCAGAAGATAGGTTAATATATAGGGGTCCCCCCAGTAATTAGGTAGGTATGTAAGGCTCCCCCTATAAATAGGTACATAGACCCCCTAATAGGTACAAGGGTACATAAGGCTCCCCCATTAGGTAGGTATAAAGCCCCCCAATAAATTGGTAAATAGGGTTTTGTAAGAAATAGGTTGGTATATAGGCTCCCACCAGTATGTAGGAAGGTACATAGGCCCCCATAGTAAGTAGATAGGTATAAAGGCCCACCCAGTAGGTAGGTATATAGTACACACCTAGAATATAGATATGTATATAGGGCCCTCCAGTAGGCAGGTAGGTATTTAGGGCCCTCTTTAGTAGTTAGGTATATAAGGCTCCCCTAGTATGTAGATATGCATATAGGGCCATCCAATAGGTAGGTAGGTAGGTATGCAGGGCCCTCTCTTCTAGGTAGGTATACAGGGCCCCCCAATCAGTAGATATGTATATAGAGCCCCCAGTAGGTAGGTATGGCCCTCTCTAGCAGGTAGGTAGGGCCACCTATTGAAAATAAAAAATAAAAATACTCACCTTTCCGCCAAACACCTCTTCTTATCACACTCCCTTCTCCAGGAAAGCAGTGTGGAACGTGGCAGCCCACCGAGAATCTGCCTGGATACTGCATTGAAGCCTTCATGGAGCCATAGACTTCTATAGGGCAGATACAGTCCTAAATGGACTATGGTGGCCCTATGTAGGGAACATATGCTGTTTTTGCATTGGATACCAAAGTGTGGTATACCAGATGAGCTGTGAATGGGGCCTTATTTGCTTTGAAAATGACTAATTCCATATGGCAGTTCTCCCCGCTACTGGCTGCTGTCAGTATAATGTAATTCATATTATGTCATCTTTGGGTTCCCAATGGGCAAAGAGAGCTTACACAAGGCTTTAGTGCCCCATGGGTTCCACAATGTGAACAAATAAAGGTGAACAACCATGCTACCCTATTCTCCAGCAAAGGATAAAATGAAGCAAGCAAGCACTGGTTCTTTAAATTTCAGATTAGGTGTTTGGTGTTGTCAACCAGTTCTAAAGTTGATCCCTCTCCCTGAGAAGTATAGGGCTATTCAATGTACACTTTTGCATATTAAAAAATGTACAGTATGTTACCATCATAGGTATGACAATTAGATAGACATTTCATTTGAATGACCTGAAGCTGATTCTACTTTTCCTAGGCTGACAACGATAGTTCACACAGTTGAACATTTATTACATTGGTCGTCTACTCATAAAATTGTAATTATGTACAATATTTGACAGGGCAATGTAATTATTTACTGCATTGTGTCTATAACTTACAGCCTCTTCTGATAAAACATTATGAAATTGTTAGACAAACATTTCCTGCTACGTATTAAATACTTCATGTAGCTTGTGTTCTCCAAAAGAGTTCTGCAAGAGCATAGAGCTGCAAAAACTGTGCCTGTGGCTATCAAGGTGCCTTTCAAAAGTTAGAAACTTTTAAAAAAAATTAAGCCTAGTTTCTGCTTTGTTATGCCAAATATCTGCACTGACAATGAAACCTCAAAGAGTATGTCCACACAGCAAGGAATTTCAGTCAACCATCCCCACAGACGTCAATAGAAAATCCGAGCTGTAGTCTACACAGCTCGGATTTTCTGTTGGCTGGATTTAAAATCTGAAAACCATCAAAAAATTTTAGCACATGTTCATACTGTTCAATATTTAGGTGGACATCTGAATGTGCAAACCCTGGACAGAAACTGTCCCTCTTAACGTTCAAAAGATGATAAAATACTATTCAGATTCTTTAATCAGAATCCGACCTGTATTCTGTCAGTGCCGTGTGGCTGTACCCTTAAAAGCAATACTCTTCTGGTTGTTATTAACGTAATTCCACCATGTTATTGCAGTGGAAAAGGACCTGGGCTATAAGACGATTGCCAACACCCTGAAACTGAGCTACAGCACAGTGGCCAAGACCATACAATGGTGTAACAAGACAGGTTGCACTCAGAAAAGAAGTTGGGTTCATTTGTTCTGCATCCTATCCAAAAATCGTATTTCAAAATAGATGTACGTGTACTCTCAGCATAGCTGCAGGCATTAAAGGGGTGGGGAGGTCAGCATGTCAGTGCTCAGACCATAGACAGCAAACTGTATCAAATTGGTCTGCATGGCTGTCATCCTAGAAGGACCCTCTAATACAGATAATACACAAGAAAGCCCACAAACAGTTGCTGAAGACAAGCAGTCTAAGGACATGGATTACTGTAACCATGTCCTGCAGTCTGATGAGACCAAGAGACACGTTTACTGTAATCCAGTGCCGTGTAGATGTTAGCTCAGATGGTGTCAAGCATGTGTGGCAGCAACCAGGTGAGGAGTACAAAGAGAGCTGTGTCTTGCCTACAGTCAACCATGGTGGTGTTATGGTTTGGGGCTGCTAGAGTGCTGCCGGTTGTGGGGAGCTACAGTTCATTGAGGGAACCATGAATGCCAACATGTACTGTGACATACTGAAGCAGAGCATGATCCCCTCCCCTTAGAAACTGGGCCGCAGGGAACTATTCCAACATAATAATGACCCCAAACACACCTCCAAGACGACCACTGCCTTGCTAAAGAAAATGAGGGATATAGGTGCTGGACCGGCCAAGCATGTCTCCAGACCTAAACCTTATTGAACATCTATGGGGCAACCTCAAACAGAAGGTGGAGGAGCGCAAGGTCTCTAACATCCACCAACTACAGGATGTCGTCATGGAGGAGTGGAAGAGGATTCCAGTGGCTACAACCTGTGAAGCTCTAGTGAACTCCATGCCCAAGAGAGTTAAGGCAGTGCTGGAAAATAATGGTGGCTACACAAAATATTGACACTTTGGGCACAATTTGTCCATTTTCACTTAGGGGTGTACTCCTTTTTGTTGCCAATAGTTTAGACCATGATGGCTGTGTGCTGAGCTATTTTGAGGGCACAACAAATTTATACTGTTATACAAGCTGCACACTGACTACTTTACATTGTATCAAAATATCATATCTTCCGTCTCGTCCCATGAAAACATAAGATACAAAATTTACAAAAATGTGTGACGTGTTCTCACTTTTGTAAGATACTGTAATTCTGTCTTTACCCAATAAATCATATATATTTTTCTGAATATGTCAAGTTTATTTGACAAAAGCCTATTTCTTGGTGAGTACTGGTTCTGCGGGAGTCGGGAATCTCATAGGCTATGCACCCTGTGATAAAGTATGCAAATGAGTACTCCTCCAGAGGGAAGAAAACAGTCTTTAGGTAGCTACCCTGTAAGGTCATGTCCGAGCCATTAAACAGCCTTGAAACTTGACTAGAAATGTCAGCCAAACTGGAGACGCACATTTAAAAGTCTATTTAATATGCATCAACAGTAATAGACTCTCATTTCTTAAATACAGGAATAAGCTGGACTATCTTGGAAGCCAAAACTGAAAACAGGTTAGACAGCAATAACTAAGAATTTTTGTTATTTTATTTTTAATAAATAACTAATAACCTTGGAAACACAGCATGTTACACACTCATACCTGGACTAGGCAGCCATGATAACAATAGGCACTAGAATATGCCTAGTGAGTGATACAGTATTTTGTGTTTGTATTTAAACAAATCAATGTCTTAAATATTCTACTGTCAAGTAATGCTGTCAAGAAAATCGAAAGGATGAAGCAGAGATTTTTCTTTAGAACTGTAGATAAATGTGTGCAGACACCAAAAGCAAAGTACATCCATCATCAGTAACAAGGGAGTCTAATGAGCAATAACCAATGACTCCTGCTCCTACTGTCTGTATTTCCTGCAGAGGCTTATTTGTTCTTCCGGGTGTGTAGACTCCTGAATAATAAATTTAAGTCTGAGCATGAATGCTTCCATGATTCACCTGATGTTATTTTCATGCAGGATATGGGGGCCTATGCAGAGGGTGCCAGTGAACACTGTAACTGTCTTTAAAGGGGTTCTCTCCCAATACTGTTTACAGGCAGCTTCAGACTCACACTTCCTGTTAGGCTGTGGGTAGTTCTAAAGCAGTGATTGGCATATCAGTTCTGCTATTCCTAGCAGATCCTGTAACAGTGATTTGAATGCAGAAGTTTTATAAACTGTAGTGCACAAGGTTAAAGCTTGTTAGTAAGTAGTGTAAACAAGCTCCCAATTTTCAAGATAACAAAGACAGCAAGAAGTGAGTTATCATCTCTACCACTGCTATAGCCTGTAAGAGCAGAGAGAGGTGGCAGGTAACTAGGGAAAGGCCGTGTTCACACGGCTTATTCCCGACGGATTTGTGCGCCGTATTGAGCGCACAAATCCGCCGCGAATAAGGGGCGGGACAGGGGCGGGGGCCGGAGCGGGGCGGGCGGGCGCCGCTCCCGGCCCCCATAGACAATGCATTGTTTACGGCGTGTCCGCTCCGTAAATAATGTGCATGTCACTTTCTCCCCCCGCGGCGGATTTCCCGAGCGGGGAGGAGCGACGGAATCCACTGTTCTCTATGAGAGCAGTGGATTACCGTAATTGCTGCCGCGGATTGGCGCCGTACTGAAGCGAAAAATCCGGCGGCGCAGTACGGCGCCAATCCGCGGCAGAATAAGCCGTGTGAACGGGGCCAAACCTGTGTGGAAAAGCAGCAAATAACATCTGCTCCTAACTCTGAAGAGAAGCAAAATCAGAATAGCAATGTATCTGGTTATAATCGTTATTTACCTTTTCCTACATGTTTAACGCTGAATAATGAAACAGAAATACCACTTTAAATATACAAACAGGTAGCAGATATCCTTTAGTTTAAAATGATGATTTGTAACTTTTATAAAGTGGTCCTTAATGGGCTCCAGAAGAAAATAGACACACCAGATCATCACATACTGGATTATTCTAGAACAGATCAACAAATTCTAAGAGTCTCTATATTTGGTGTTTGTTAATTAGATAAAAGCTTTCGACCAACTCAGCCACAACAATTTGTGAGATGCCCTCCGGTATATGAGTTTCCCCTACGAGGAATCTTCATGTCATCAAAGTGGCAGTATAAGGAGTTCTTTTCAGAGTTGTAATCAAACCCTTTTAAATACTATGTAGGTGATTGTCGGTGCTACTTTTCCTCATCATGATTAATGAGGTTTTAGCTGGAGCAATTGACCATAAACCTTATAGAGGGCTGCTCTGGCATTCTACTAGTATGAAGCATCTCAATGACCTCGGGCTGATGACATTGCTCTATTAAAACTAAATATTTCTGAAAAGCAGGACAAAGTCCACAACCTCTTGGCCCCTCACCGGAAGAGGTCAAATCATCAAATTTGCCAAAACTAATTCGATGGAAATCAACATGGACAATGCTTCCAGCTTCATTGTAGTAGATCAACCAGTTGAGAAAGTTGAAACTTTTCAGCACCTTGTTATTCAAATTAGACCAGATAGTGTAATTATGAAAAGCAAGGGGTATATTCACAATGTCTCTAATACATTTAGAACGACATGTATTAATTGGGCTGCGCCAGAATTCTGGTCTCAAAAAGCTGTAGTAGATCAGTTCCTTACATGTATGAACAGGCATGCTACAATCTTTGGCACGCCAAAGTTTTGGGGCGTTCTGGGGGTGTCGCACCACATTAGTAGAAGTAGACACATTTATGATTCTTTGATGTCAAAACCTTGGCAGAGAACAGTTAGAACAGCCAGACCAGGGTAAAGGTGGTGTCTGAGCCTGAGTTGTCGTATTGGCACTAGACTGCGCCTGTATGTATGAACTGCAGAAGAACAGGGTCATACATTCTGGCGCAGTCTATACTACCTTAAAGCTATTTAGAACTGGTCTATCAGCACCAGAATTCATACATGTTGCCCTTAGTTTTCAAACCAGCTCAGCCAAAAATTAGTCTTCAACGCAAATGTTAGTCAGTCTTACTCAATGAGAGTGAGACTTGGTGCCTCTAAGCTGAAAATCCGCAAAAGTTACAAGTCTCTGTCAACCATTGTTAATACTACAACATTCGGGCTTGGAGGGACAGCCGCCTGGACTTGAAATGTTAAGCTGCACTGGTGGTGCAGGCAGAGAGTAATAAAACTAGAGATTAATACACGTAAGTGGAGATGTGCCAGACAAACTTACGAAAGGGAGCAGATGCCATTTGCAGACAGGTACTAGACTGGAACCTGAAAAGACAATGCAGAAGAGGCAAGCCGAAGGATTCATGGTGGAGGAGCCTGCAGCAGGAAATAAGTGCAACTAATGCAAACCTGACCTGGCCCCAAGTGAAGCCAAAATAAAAAAATTGGCAGCAGTGGGAGTCTTTCAAGTTGGCTCTATGTCCTCAAAAGAGGAAGTAGCAATAGTCTGTAATCTAAGGGTTTATAAAAAAAAAAAAAACCTTAATAATACTATGTTTTGCTTCTAAAAAGAAAACTTTTCACATCTTCCTACTTTGTATTGTATAGTTTCTCAAATTATTATGCATACTATTCTACTTGAATGAGTGCTTTATCAACGCTGTCTGAGTGGCTCTTGGCTACTTGAATTATAACTTCTATTTTGATAAGGGTCTGTTTTGCATATATATTAAGATATCTGATCGGTGACTTAATTTAAGTTTCCAGGTTTCTTTTCCAAGACTCATAGAAGCCCTGAGGGATTCTAGCATGTTGCCACTATGTGCTGCATATCCTAGTATCCCTCGGCAGGAAAAGTTGATGAACTGGCATGAACATAGTGGTTTGGCTAAACAAAATGAAATAAGATCCAGCTGACATTTGAATTTTCTCTTGCACTTTATTTGTGATGGACTAGAAAGCTCTGTGGGATCATCTTTCCTGTATTCATAGCAGGAATTGGCTCTTTTTTAATTTTTTGTTGCATTTGTATTGAGCATATACATCTGTAGTTATTATACGGCATCACAGAACATAGGGCGACATGTATGAACAGGGCGGCGCCAGTTATCTGGCAGCAACAAACTGTAGTGGGCCTGTTCTATAGATGTATGAACAGTCACACTCCAAACTCTGGTGCGATAAGTACATGTGTAACACTTTTTAGTGCGCCAAAAATTTTGGGCGTCCTGGGGGCGTCGCACCACATTCACAGAAGTAGACACATTTATGATTTGACGCCAAATCTAAGCGCAGAACAGTTAGAACAGCTAGACCAGGTTAAAGGTGGTGCCTGAGCCAAAGTTGTCATATTGGCACTAGACTACACCTGTATGTATGACCTGCAGAAGAACAGGTTCATACATACTGGCCCATTCTACTCTGCCTTAAAGCTATTTAGAACTGGCCTGTCAGCGCCAACATTCATACATGTCGCCCATAGTCTCTCACGTCCAGAAAGTCAAAATAGTCATTGTAACTGGTTAACATAATTTAATCTTTAAAAGAGACATAATATGAATTACGTGGGAAGGTAATATTTCAATAGCTCTCTATTTAACTGCTGGGCCATATATCCAGCTCAACGCACAGTAATGTAGTGATCATTGTAGAGATTCTATTGGTTTGTTGCAGCAGTGCAACTATTTAGGGTATGTCAACATGACAGGGTTTTTCAATTGCATTTTGAGGCGGTTTTCGAATTTGAAAGTGCTATGAAAAACGACTGACAACCATCCTCATAGACCTCAATAGAAAATTCGAGCTGTAGTCTACACAGCTCGGTTTTTCTGAAGTTGGATTTGAAATCCAAAAACTGCATCAAAAAACTTGCAACATCCGGTGGAAAATTTACTATTGTAGTCAATGGGGCGGCTAAAAACCGACCGCACATAGAGTGTATGGTTTGTGTCAGAGCTGTTGTACTGCTTAGCGTACGGTTTTCAGATTTGTCCCGATCAACTTCAGTGATAAGAGAGTGAATGAGAGAGGTTTTAAGACATCATCCAGCTTTCCAGGATTCCTGAACGTCCAGTGTCTATCCATTCATAGTTACATCACTCAGTTTTCCCAGAATCCTTAACTGCCAATGCCCATTCATAGTTACACAGTATGTAACTTATGAATGCATCATTTACATACGATTTGAGACTAACATTGCTCAGGATTTTGGTAAAGCTGGGTAATGTACATTTGAATGGATTTGGGTCCCTGGCAGCAGTATGGCCCTAGTGATGGCCCTGACTCCAGCTATTATAAAGTTGCAGCTCCCAGCGTGTACTGACCTTCAAGATCTGCCTTTAACACCCACACCATACAGTACATCAGTAGTCTGCAACCTGGGCTCTTCAGCTGTTGTGGAAGAGCAAGACGCTTGTTAGGGGAAAGAGAAAGGTAAGTATTATTGTGATTATTTTTTTGATTGGCAATGTATAAATTTACCCATCTATGAAGGGGTGTCTATCTGACTATGGAGGGGACCTATGTATCTGCCTATCTTACTATAGAAGGGACCTATATACCTAACTATAGAGGGAACCTATATACATAACTATGGAGGGGACCTATGTACTACCTAACTACGAGGGGACCTATGTACTTGCCTAAGTATGGTGGGAACATGTTTATCTGCTTAACTATGGAGGAGACCTGTATACCTACTTAACAATGGAGGGGACCTATATACCAACCTAACTATGGAGGTGACCCATATATCTACTTAACTATGGAGGGGACTTACATACCTAGCTAACTATGGAGGTGACCTTTATAACTCCCTGACTATGAGGGAACCTATGTACCTGCCTAACTATAAGGGAACCTGTGTGCCTGCCTAGCTATAGAGGGGACCTACGTACCTGCCTAACTATAGAGGGGACCTATGTACCTGCCTAACTATGGAGGGGACCTATATAACTGCCTAACTGTGGAGGGAACCTGTATACCTACTACGGCAGGGACCTATATACCAACCTAACTACTTATATATCTACTTAACTATGGAGGGAACTTACATACCTACCTAATTATGGAGGGCACTTACATACCTACCAAACTAAGGAGGGAGCTTATTACATACCTACCTAAGAGGTGGACCTATTTACCTGGATACCTACAGAAGGGATACATATACCTCTTTAATCAATCTTCCGCTTTTCATAAACTATATACACGCTACTGGTCTATATTAATAAGAGTTTCCTCCAAACTCCTTTATCATATACTATCCATTCATATAGCCATATAGACCAATTTAAACAGCATTGTGTTTTCTCACATTTATTATTTAAATCTGTGTATACAAAAACTCTTCTAAAACACTTTTCACCTTTTTTTCCGTAAGAAGACTCAAGAAGCCAGTCTTTTAACTTAGCCTGATATATTCATTTAAATAGGTATTGTACCTTCATGTCCATGATCTTGTTCCATATGTGGAAGCTAGGAGCAGCTTGGACTCAAGTGCAACATTTCGAGGGAAAAAACACACCCTCTTTGTAAAGCATGCATAAAAAGTTTAACATTTTAAATGAGCTTTTACCCAGTGCCACGTTTCTCGATTGTGTTAATATATGGCTTCTTCTTTGCATGATAAAAGACAATCCCCTGTATAAGGATTGGTTCAACACAAACTTAAATATGTGAAATAACATTAGGATGAAATTAGAATAAGGTAACTTACATATATCATAAAAAATATGTTGATCACATATAATTTGCAAAAGAAAACTAACCCCCAAACATGAATAAGAAACAGTTGGTAATATTGGCAGAACAAATAGGAATAGTATAAGCACCAATCCTCTTTATTTCTAGCAGAAAAAATGGAAAGAGGAATATTTTGGCTTTCAGTTATGGCTTAGCATGCCTAATCTCCATACAGACAGCCTAGTGGTGGAAGGTAATAAGCTGTCGATGACTTGCTAACGGGACTTCTGGGTGTCAACTGTAGTGGAATCTTGCAGTAAGTGTTCAATTTTCCTACAGCACTACTACATGGGAAATAAAGAATTACACAGTTCCTATTGAGAAAAATATTCTATCCATGTAATGCATGGATATGTCCATTCGTTCAGAGGTGCTCTTTGAAGATGTGCTCCACTCTGGCTAATTACTTGGAAACCTATTTTGACAGGAATTATAGCTTTTATTGGTTTCCCCCAGGGCCGGACTGAGAGTAAAAATCAGCCCTGGCACTAAGCCCCCAGCAGCCCACATACAATATCCTCGACGCGTTTCCCCCCCTCCATATTATGGGGTTCATCAGGAGGATCTCCTAGGGGACGTCACACTGACTCAAGATAGTACTCTCCTCGATATGCTGATGTTACTATGTCCTGTATCCCATCTTAAATAGGTTCACTGTTTACCGTCCTCAGGTGTGCTCACCACTCGGCGTCTTCAAAACACTACTGCGTATGCGCATTGTCGAATTTATCTTTTCCATACACAGAAAGACGTGACACCCCTCTTGCTAGGCATATTTGGATGGAACATGAGGGAGACTCCTCGGGCCTGATGTTTCTGTGTATGGAAAAGTTTAAATTCGACAATAAGAAAGGAAATCTTGATAAAAAATTACTTTGTAAGGAATAAGAGTGGACCTTTAGAATGAAACGATACAGCCAGAGGTCTTAACGAATTCTAATTTTGGCTGTTTTTTTTTTGAATCTCCTGGTGCATTATATATTTAATGTGTCTTTGGTATCCTGTAGGCTCATAAGGATAGAAATGGGTGGTTGTATCTGGGCAGAATAGCCATTAGGATATGATCTATTATCTCAGGGATTAAATATATTCTTGATCCCGAAATGTTATACTCGTTGCATACATCTATATTGATTCATTTTTTCAAATGATGTTTTTCTGTGTTCTATTAGGTATCCCTCTTTTAGATCTTCTTATGGGTATATTTGGCCCAATGAGGAATAAGTGGGTGGTATACTGAAACGTTTTATTATCTGACCACCAAGATGTGATATAAATATATACAAGCTGTATGCTGTTTGCCCTTAGTGATATTTATACCTTATATCTAATCATTGGGATGTGATTTGGGTGTGAAAGCTGGGTTCTGCGTGTCGCTGATGATGTAGGTTTGGCCTGTGGTATTGAGCTGCGCCAATCTCTGGAAGAAAAGAGAAATAGAACTGGACATCCTGCCTTATACAACATCGTTGAGAACTGAGTCTGAGTGGGACGTGCGTTGGTTGGCGCGTGCGCAGATGATCTTGGCCGGTGATGATGCCGGCGCATGCGCAGTAGATATGTGACGCTGAGCCTTCGGCGCACGCGCGGCTGAGCGGTGCTGGTTGTCATGGTGCCACTCTTTGCCAGCGCATGCGCAGTAGCGACCAGAAGATGCCGAGTTATCGGCGCGTGCGCGGCTGAACGGCGCTGGTTGCCATGACGCCGCCCAATGCCGGCGCATGCGCAGTAGCGTTTTGAAGACGCCGAGTGGTGAGCACACCTGAGGACGGTAAACAGTGAACCTATTTAAGATGGGATACAGGACATAGTAAACATCAGCATATCGAGGAGACTACTACCTTGAGTCAGTGTGACGTCCCCTAGGAGATCCTCCTGATGAACCCCATAATATGGAGGGGGGAAACGCGTCGAGGATAAGACACGTCGAGATGGCCCTGTGGCCCGGACCCCAGCGGCCCGCCGGGCAAATGCCCGGTTTGCCCTATGGGCAGTCCGGACCTGGTTGCCCCTGTAGGTCCAGTTGTTTGACAAAATAATGGATATATTATATTTAGCTCTATTTCCCTTCATACCGTTATTAGTAGTATTAGTAGCAGCACTGAAGTCCAATAAGAAATAATAAAAACCCAGTTATTTCAATACACAGTACATAATACAAATCCATACCTCGTATGGAAAAAATACAAATTTGTATTGCCTTAGTCATCTATGACCAATACACGACACAAATTGTATGCCTGTATGTATATGTATGTGTACATATACATACAGGCATACAATCTGTGCTGCTGATAATACTACTAATAATGGTATGAAGGGAAATAGTGCTAGATATAATATATCCATTATACATACTATTCATATATCCATTATACACACTCGTGTATATATAACATTTTGGTTATCTTGTCTCCAGACTGGTCTTCTAATCCGTTGGTTGCCTGATTGCTAAAAATCGACTTCGGACGTCATGGAGCACGCGATGACATATGTGTGGGTATAAAACATTACTGTACTGCAATCATGCGATAACAGGAAAGATGTAAGATTAGCTGTGGACTTTGTCATATAAAATTCTTATTCCACCCATATACAGAACAAATATGAAGTGATTTTTATTATCTTTTATCAGTTTTTTATTTTTTATTTTTACATTTGTTAGTTTTAAATGGATCTGCTGGATTTTACTACACTACCAATTTAAAAAGGCTATATGAACATGTATATAAGACTGTATATAAACCAAAAGTCAGCAGCCAGATGTTACACTGTATGGTTACACCACAATCCAAAAGAAGGAGAACCAGCACAGTCACAGCTTTATTTAGCCATGTCTCAACTCAACAGTTTAGCTCCTATATTGAGTAATTTTGAAGCCGAGGAGGAGCTGAAGTGTCGCATGGAGACATGGGTGAATAAAACTTTGGTGACTATGCTGCTTCTCTTTCTTTTGGATTGTGTTGTAACCATACAGTGTGACATCTGGCTACTGCACTTTTGGTTTATATACAGTCTTATATATATATGTTTGGTGCTGAGTCTACATCTTTTGAGCGTGCACTCCTAGTTTTTCTAATTGTATGGCTGTTACAGCTTTTTACCTTTTTTGTTACACAGTATAGTTAAAATGTTATGATTGAAAAGCTGATAGATTTCAAGGCATATGTTAATAATAAAAAACACAGGCACACAAATACAATTGAGAATTAGGGTATGTTCGCACTGCGTGGCTGATATGTTTTTTCAACACATAAATTAACGTATTTAAATAAGTCCATAATCTGCATCCAAAAAACATATAAAATAACACATCCGTAATGTGTGTTTAGAAACGTATTTGGGGCGACATGTATGAAAGGGGCTGCGTCAGAATTCTGGTCTCAAAAAGCTGTAGTAGACCAGTTCTGTAGATGTATGAACAGGTACACTCCGAACTTTGGTGAGATAAGTGCCTCGGTACCGCGCCAAAGACACTTTTTAGCACACCAAAGTTTTGGGGCGTTCTAGGAGCATCGCACCACATTAGTAGAAATAGACATATTTATGATTCTTTGACACCAAAACTTTGGTGCCGAACAGTTAGAACAGCCAGACCAAGTTAAAGGGGGTGCCTGAGCATGATTTGTCGTAATGGCAATAGACTTCGCATATATGTATGAAATGCATAAGAACTTGTTCATAAATTCTGCAGTTTATACTACCTTAATACATACATTCATAGTCTGTACTACCTTAAAGTGATTTAGAACTGGCCTGTCAGTGCCAAAGTTCATACATGAAAAAACTTTGAGACTCTCGGTTCACATATCATGATCAGAACATGTTTAAAGCTGCCACGCTTCAACGTGGGTCTCAAATCGGGCAGTCCTATCCTATCTTTACCTCTCAATCGAGCCAATCAGGCCTCTCACTGGGTCACCGACCTCCATTATTCAGAGAGAAAAAATAAAAAAACACCCAACCTGCAAAGCTGCCCTTCTTATGACACCCTGTGGAGTGGGGGGAAGAACCCAAAATGGAAGCACCCTTCCTTTCCATTTAGGTTAAAATCAATGTACACCAAGTATAATTTATTTTCTGCACACAAAAACATTTCTGAAAAACGTATGGCAAACCTGGGTGCCATGGCAGGGCTGGGCACACATGTTTTTATACATGTACACAACACAGCCCGCCACCAGCGGCACATTTCTGCAAAAAGGGCAATCACTCGTCGAAATCCCTAAGAAGCATTTATGTATCTATCTACATGAAAAAACTTTGGACTTCGGTTCACATATCATGATCAGAACATGTTTAAGCTGCCCACGACTTCAACGTGTCTCAAATCGGGAAATTTCCTATCCTATCTTTACCTCTCATCGAGCCAATCGGCCTCTCACTGGGTCACCGACCTCCATTATTCAGAGGAGAAAAAATAAAAAAACACCCAAAACCTGCAAAGCTGCCCTTCTTATGACAGCCTGTGAGAGTGGGCGGGGACAGAAACCCAAAATGGAAGCACCCCTTCCTTTCCATATAGGTTAAAATCAATGTACACCAAGTATAACGTATTTTTCTGCACACAAAAACATGTCTGAAAAAAACGTATGCAAACCTGTGTGCCACTGGCGGGGGCTGCGGCACACATGTAATTATACTGTACACACACAGACGCCACCAGCGGCACATTTCTGCAAAAGGGCAATACACTACGTCGAAATCCCTAAAGAGCTTTATGCTATCTATCTTACATGGAAAAAATTTGAGACTCTCGGTTCACATATCATGATCAAAAACATGTTTAAGCTCCCCACGACTTCAACTTTGGTCTCAATCGGGCGTCCTATCCTATCTTTACCTCTCAATCGACCCAAATCAGGCCTCTCAACTGGGTCACCGACCCCCATTATTCAGGAGAAAAAATAAAAAAAACCCACCTGCAAAGCTGCCCTTCTTATGACAGCCTGTGAGAGTGGGCGGGGGGGACGGGAAACCCAAAATGGAAGCACCCTTCCTTTCCATATAGGTTAAAATCAATGTACACCAGTATAACGTTGTTTCTGCACACAAAAAACTTTCTGAAAAAACTTTAGGGCAACCTGGGTGCCATGGGCAGGGCTGCGGCACACATGTAATTTTTCATGTACACACACAGACCCCCAAACCAGCGGCACATTTCTGCAAAAAGGGCAATACACTACGTCGAAACCCCTAAAGAAGCATTTATGCTATCTTCATACATGAAAAAACTTTGAGACTCTCGGTTCACATATCATGATCAGACATGTTTAAGCTGCCCAGACTTCAACGGGGGTCTCAAATCGGGCAGTCCTTTCCTATCTTTCCCTCTAAATTTCGAGCCAATCAGGCCTCTCACTGGGTCAACGACCTCCTTATTCAGAGAGAAAAAATAAAAAAAAACACCCAACCTGCAAAGCTGCCCTTTTATGACAGCCTGTGAGAGTGGGGGGGGACGAAGAAACCCAAAAATTGGAAGCACCCCTTCCTTTCATATAGGTTAAATAAATTTGTACCCCAAAAGTATAACGTATGTTTCTGCACACAAAAACATTTCTGAAATACGTTTGCAACCTGGGTGCCACTGGCAGGGCTGCGGCACAATGAATTTTTACATGTACACCCACACAGACCGCCACAGCGGCCACATTTCTGCAAAAAGGGCAATACACTACGTCAAAATCCCTAAAGAAGCATTTATGCTATCTATCATACATGATAAAACTTTGAGACTCTCGGTTCACATATCATGTCAGAACATGTTTAAGCTGCCCACGACTTCAACGTGGTCTCAAATCGGGCAGTCCTATCCTATCTTTACCTATCAATCGAGCCAATCAGGCCTCTCACTGGGTCACCGACCTCCATTATTCAGAGAGAAAAAATAAAAAACCCCCAACCTGCAAGCTGCCCTTCTTATTGACAGCCTGTGAGAGTGGGCGGGGACAGAAACCCAAAATGGAAGCACCCCTTCCTTTCCATATAGGTTTTAAAAATCATGTACACAAGTAAAACGTATGTTTTCTGCACACAAAAAACATTTCTGAAAAAACGTATGCAAACCTGGGTGCCAGGGCAGGGCTGCGGCAACATGTAATTATACATGTACACAAAACAGACCGCCACCAGCGGCACATTTCTCCCAAAAGGGCAATTACACTACGTCGAAATCCTAAAGAAGCATTTATGCTATCTATCATTACATAAAAAATCTTTGAGACTCTCGGTTCACATTCATGATCAGAACATGTTTAAGCTGCCCACGACTTCAAGTGGTCTCAAATCGGGCAGTCCTATCCTATCTTTACTTCAATCGAGCCAATTCAGGCCTCTCACTGGGGTCACCGACCTCCATTATTCAGGGGAGAAAAATAAAAAACACCCAACCTGCAAAGCTGCCCTTTCTTTTGACAGCCTGTGAGAGGGTGGGCGGGGACAAAAACCCCAAAATGGAAGCACCCCTTTCCCTTTTTCCATTATAGGTTAAATCAATTTTACAACCAAGTAAAACGTATGTTTCTGCACACAAAAACTTTTTCTGAAAAAACTTTATGAAAACCCTGGGTGCCACTGGCAGGGCTGCGGCACACATGTAATTATACATGTACACACACAGACCGCCACCAGCGGCACATTTCTGCATCATGTTCTGATCATGATATGTGAACCGAGAGTCTCAAAGTTTTTTTCATGTATGATAGACAGCATAAATGCTTCTTTAGGGATTTCGACGTAGTGTATTCCCCTTTTTGCAGAAATGTGCCGCTGGTGGCGGTCTGTTTTGTTTTTACATGTATATTTTTAATTGTGTGCCGCACCCCTGCCAGTGGCACCCGGGTTTTGCATACGTTTTTTCAGAAAGGTTTTTGTGGTGCAGAATACCTACGTTTTTACTTGGTGTACCATTGATTTTTAAAACCTATATGGAAAGGAAGGGGTGCTTTCCATTTTGGGTTTCTTTTCCCGCCCCACTCTCACAGGCTTTTCATAAGAAGGGCGCTTTGCAGGTTGGGTGTTTTTATTTTTTCTCTCTGAATAATGGAGGTCTGTTGACCCAGTGAGAGGCCTGATTGGCTCGATTGAGAGGTAAAGATAGGATAGGACTGCCCGATTTGAGACCACGTTGAAGTCGTGGGCAGCTTAAACATGTTCTGATCATGATATGTGAACCGGAGTCTCAAAGTTTTTTCATGTTTGATAGATGCATAAATGCTTCTTTAGGGATTTCGAACGTAGTGTATTGCCCTTTTTGCAGAAATGTCCCGTGGTGGCGGTCTGTGTGTGTACATGTATAATTACATGTGTGCCGCAGCCTGCCAGTGGGCACCAGGTTTGCATACTTTTTTTTCAGAAATGTTTTTGTGTGCAGAAACATACGTTATACTTGGTGTTACATTTGTTTTTAACCTTTGGAAAGGAAGGGGTGCTTCCATTTTGGGTTTCTGTCCCCCCCCACTCTAACAGGCTGTCAAAAGAAGGGCAGCTTTGCAGGTTGGGTGTTTTTTATTTTTTCTCTCTGAAAATTTTGGAGGTCGGTGCCAGTGAGAGGCCTGATTGGCTCGATTGAGAGGTAAAGATAGGATAGGACTGCCGATTTGAGACCACGTTGAAGTCGTGGGCAGCTTAAACATGTTTCTGATCATGATATGGTGAACCGAGAGTCTAAAAGTTTTTTCATGTATGATAGATAGCATAAATTGGCTTCTTTAGGGATTTGGGACGTAGTTTTATTGCCCTTTTTGCAGAATGTGCCGCTGGTGGCGGTCTGTGTGTGTACATGTAAAATTTTACATGTGTCCCGCAGCCCTTTGCCAGTGGCCCCCAGGTTTGCATACGTTTTTTCAGAAATGTTTTTGTGTGCAGAAAACTTTACGTTATACTTGGTGTACATTGATTTAAACCTATAGGGAAAGGAAGGGGTGCTTCCATTTTGGGTTTCTGTCCCCGCCCCACTCTCACAGGCTGTCTAAGAAGGGCAGCTTTGCGGGTTTGGGTGTTTTTTTATTTTTTTCTCTCTGAATAATGGAGGTCGGTGACCCGTGAGAGGCCTGATTGGCTCGTTGAGAGGTAAAGATAGGATAGGACTGCCCGATTTGAGCCCAAAGGTTGAGTCGTGGGCAGCTTAAACATGTTCTGATCATGATATGTGAACCGGAGTCTCAAAGTTTTTCATGTATGATAGATAGCATAAATGCTTCTTTAGGGATTTCGACGTAGTGTAAAGTTCATACATGTCGCCATTGATGTGCATTTAGAAAACGTTTTTTGTATGCGTATCTCAAACCGTTTTGGACAATGAAAGTGTATTTAAGCCTGTTATGTATGATACTAACAGCCCAGTGGATGTATCTAAACCTATAGGGTGTGATATTAGCAGCCGAACTATTGTATCCAAGTCTATAGAGTATGATATTATCTGCCAAGCTGTTGTAAAAAAAAGCCTAATATCCTCTGCCAAGACTATTCACCAGGGCCTGTAGTATGTAAGTCTCTAGATACCAATTGCAAAGTCGATGTACCAATAACTGTAATGTGTGATATGAGGCACACAGTGGAGGCCTTTCAGCTATAATCATCATGGTAATCATCATATCGTAGCCCAGAAATAGAAAGGGGAATGAATTACACTGATACCCTTATGGCCACAGTGCCACAATATCTGACTCTACTAGGCATTGAAAGCCATAAACCAGGGCATGGGAGAATGGTCTCACTTGTGTGGGAGAAAGACTATCTCACCCCGGACTACTTGCCATGTAGATGAGCCAGGGAAATGATCTGTGAGTCTTTATCCCAGATCACATCCTAAAGGGGGAGGTGTAAGAAAAGAATACACTTTGGGGTAACATGTTGATTTGGTTTGTTTATTGTTATATAATTAAAAATATATATTATATAATATATAATTATATATATATATATATATATAATATATATATATATAAATGTTTTGTGTGATGTATCATGCTATGCAAGGCATCAGTGGAGGATTGTCATGGTATTAGAGAATTGTCCCAGTTGTGGTGGGGGGAAATATAGATGAGCTTGGGAAATGACTCATGCCACATCATAAAGGGGGGAGGTGTAAGAAAAATGAGCCTCTGAGGTCAAATTTTTAATTCCAGTTAGCTGGTTTTGTATATTAATACTGTGTGGGATTTTTCATTTTATCATGTCTTTTCATGGAAATATTGCATTGATTCCTGTGAGGGGCACTGAGCTAGGCCAGTCCTTTTGTTAGTTGTGCCGATTAGCAGGAATGGTGAAAGAAGGATATACACAAGCCAGACAGAGCATCTCCACGACCCATTGATAGCTGCACACATAGCATAGGACAATGGAGAAATTATACATCATACAAATCTTGGCCATAATCCATGTTTTCCCTAACTCACTTATGAGATTATGGCCACGGAACCCAGTCACACCTCCTGTCAAGCACACAAGAATTTTAGGCTTTAGGGAAACACAGAAATGGAAATTGGCCCAAATTATGAATCTGTCATATTCATATTTGGTATGCCTGGGTTGCTAACTTCATACTTAAGAACTTGACGGTCATTATGACTTTCTTTGTGTCCCCAGTATATATTTAGGTGACCTAAGCAGGAGGAGGGTTAGGGGGAAGAGGTTTGAGTTTCCATAAAATACCTTGAGAGATCAGAGACCATTGTCAGTCCCAGGCCTTACCATCAGCATAGGTCTGTCCGATTCTATTCAGCTGTACTCTTCCCAGATTCTTAACAATCTAATTGTTTTTCGTATTTTATCCCTTTTTGTTTTTATACTGTTCTTACGTTTGTCTGTTATTTTGTAATTTTTGTAACAAAGCACTTTACCTATGTATTAAAGCTTAAAACTTTGATAGTTTTGCCTTGTTGCTCTTACGAACCCCATATATGTTAGTGTATAGTCCTTTTTTAAGGTGGTGAGCAGAGTGCATGTTTTTGGGGGTGTTGAAAGTATGTAAGTATGTGTGGTGCTCACAATGTAGAGGGAGTGAAAGACGAGTGTGAACCATTGTGGCCCAGTGCACCCAAGGTCGCTCCCAACTTGTGTGTCCGAGTTGGATTGTGCCTTAGAGACCCCCTACAAGTGGTTTTCCCCTTCCCTTGCACATACTGGATGTTGGCGGTAGGATCTAAGTCCTTTTCTTCTTTATTGTGTGCCTCAGTGTCCTTGATATTCCAACACCTCGTATTCTCCATTCGTGACACCTGAGACGTTGCATCTCGAAACCACACTCACAATAAAATGTTATAGACACTGCTGATCTATGGCATATGTGACTGACTGGAAGATCCAAAGAATTAACATTTTACTTGTAAAACATGTGTATTAGTAAAGTGCATGCAGTGATTGTATGTTGAGGGACTGAAATTTTTATTTGGCTGGAAACCCCTTTAAACTTATTAAATCTGCCCTAGTATGCTCCAAAGTTGGCTGTTTATTATTCTACCATGGACATAGGACAACTGCGACATTAAAACCACGTCGTTACAAATGTTCCTGGAATGCTACATTTTTGAAGACCAAGATCACATTTATAGCAAAATATTCTTACTCACATGTGGCACAGTAATAGTACAGCCCTCTGCTATACCATCACCTCCTCATGTAAATACTAGAATATACTAATCTTGAATTTACCTATGTAGTAACAATAACTATATATACGCCCAAAATTTCTTATTTGAACAGGAAACATGAATATTGTCCAGCGTGTTTCATTATTTGCAGGATCCAGTATTAAACATCATGCTTGATGACCTTATAATAGACTGCTGATATCAGATTACATTCCTCAATAATCTGACCCTCCCATCCCAATCGTCAAGATTTCACACATGCTGCACCAGTTAACTGGAACATGCTACCATAGGCGATCACATGCTGATTGAAAGGAAACAAACACCAGAGTTAGGGAGTCCCAGCGCTGGATTGGCAGTGGATTAACCCCTTAAGCCGAACGCCTGAAAAGTAGTTAATGACCAGAAATTTTTTTTAGTTTTTGCCTTTGTGCGTTTCAACAGTTGTAACTTTTTTATTTTTTCAATGACGCAGTTGTATGAGGCCTTGTTTTATTCAAGACAAGTTGTACTTTATTTGGGAATAGTTTTTTAAGTTCACTTATAAATAATTGCAGAATTTTTTTACATTTTTGTTTTACTTATTTTTTAGGTTTTTTTTTTCATTTCTTTACACCATTCACATTTCACACTTAATAACTTGTTAGATTAATTCTACAGGTTATTACGGTCGTGTGGATACCTAATATGTGTAGGTTTTTTTTGTGTGTGTAATGTATGCACAATTTTTTTTATTCAATATGTATTTATTTTTTATTTTTTACACTTTTTAAGTTTTTTACTTTTTTTTTTTTTTTAAATCCCATGAAGGGATAACTGTTTTATATTTTTATTTTTTTTTACACTTAGTAATGTATTAGCATATTCATATATGCTAATACATTATAATCTGTGTCAGTCTGACACAGGCAGTGATCAGGACAGCACACTGTCTGACCAACACTGGCTTATTACACAGACAGCCTTGGGGGTACTCTAGGTCCCCAGGGCTGACTGTGCAGCCGTTCCCTGGCCTCTGTCGGGTCACCGGGTGTTCCGATCACCCGAAAGAGCAGGCAAACCCTTTGATTGGTGACGATCCGCCGCAATCAACGGGTTAAACCACTGGGAAGCGGAGGTTCCCCTGCTCCCCAGTGCTCGTAGGAGATGCTCTGGGATCAGGGCTGTGTAGTACAGCCCCGATCTCAGCGCAGCTGCGGTGCCCGGAGCTGCAAACTCCGATGTCTGCAGCAGACGAACGACCCGCACCAGGCGACGTCTAAAGTCGTTGGGTGGTGTTAAGAAGGTGCGTACCTTTTTTATTTAATACAATTGGGGACTATTTTAATATGTTTATTTTTTGGGTTAGATAACCTCTTTAAATCTAAAAATCGCTAACACTGAAGTATTTGGATATACATGAAAATATTTACGCTAAATATTCTCCAGTGCTATTAAAAATGATTTAGCTACAAAGTAAAAGACGAGTAGATTAGTTTAGACCTCTGTTTACCTCATTCAGCTCCAGCTCTACATATTTTATTAAACAAATTAAGAAGTGACTAGTTGTGTTATAGTTGACAGTTTTGTACTTTTGCCAATAACTCTGTGTCTAATTTGTTTGTTACTTTCCATGGCATAATATATGCTAATTGCAAAGGTAATTGTGAAGTTAAATTAGATACCAAATGCAAAGAGAGTTGATTTTCCATTCATAACATGCACTAATGTTTTTAATAGTTTATTCCCATCTATGTATTATAGAATTAATCATGGGGTGAAAAGAAGTTTCTGTCAGCTACTAGGTTCATTTCTCAAGGATAGGTGATACCGATGAACAAGTGATATCTATAAAGAATCGAGTAATGAGCAGGCCATAAGCAGAATGGGGTTCAAGGTTCATTCTCCTTTATGACCTAAGTATTAACCTGCCCTTCCTCCACTGGGTTCAAAGATCCATGAATATGGAAATGTAGAGAGCAAGAAACAGTGTTAAGGTTGTTCCATTTCCTGATCACAGCATTTTTCAATTTACATTTATAGTTTGTGCCCTAACGTTAGACTGGTTTTGGTGTAAATACAGCTGCTCGTAAAGCAATCACAGACAACTGATAGTCCTCTACTGACACAGGGAACCGATTCTCTATAAAACTCAAATGACAATAGAGGAATCCCTCTTTTTTAAATATAACATTTAATTTTACCCTATATATACTGTAGGGGAAAATAAGAATGTTGCTAGGTTTTCCCTCCTACAAAGAATGGAGAGGTCTGTAATTTGTATTATAGGTACACTTCCAGTGTGAGAAATTATTAAATAATCAATTTGCTTTTTATTGCATGAAATAAGTATTTGATCACCTACCAACAGCAAGAATTCTGACTCTCACAGACCTGTAAGTTTTTCTTTAAGATGCCCTCCTACTTTGCACTCATTACCTGTTTTATTTGCACCTGTTTGAACTTGTCACCTGTAAAAAAGACACCTGTCCACACACTCAATCAATCACACTCCTACTTCTCCACCATGGCTAAGACCAAAGAGCTGTCTAAGGATACCAGAGACAAAATTGTAAACCTGCACAAGGCTGGGATGGGCTACAGGACAATGGCAAACTTGATTTCAAGAAACAACTGTTGGCACAATATAGGAAAGGGAAGAGATACAAGATGACGTCAATCTTTCTGGGTTTTTGGGATTTCCATGAAAATCCACCTTGTGGGACAAGGGTATTCTGAAAAAAGGTCAGAAAAACCCAAAATAAAAGGAAGGGCCTTAAAACCCCAGGAATTTCATGCCCGTTTTAAGTTTACCATGACATCTGGGTGATCAGAGAAGGTAAGGGAGAAGGGTTATGTAGTCAGATGAGAAAAAAAAGAACTTTTTGGTATCAAATCCACTTGCTCATGGAGGAGGGAAAAAGGGTAGTACAACCCCAAAACACCGTCCAAACCCTAACAAGGGGGGGAAACTCATACTTTGGGGCTTTTCCTAAGGGACGGGCGACGCACCGATTTAAGGGGGGGAAGGGGGGGGCCATGTTCCAAAATTTTTTAGCCAACAACCTCCTTCCCGTAGAGCATTGAAGATGGGGTTTGGGTGACAAGTTTTTGTTGCCCATACAACCAATCAACGCACTTTCATTTTTTCAACCTTGCTTAAATGAAAAAGGGAGCTCTGATTGGTTCTATGGGGAAAAAGAAAATCTTGACCTAGACATTTTCATACATGCCCCCAAAATGTCTGGGTTTTGGTTCTTTAGAACATACCTCCTTCTAGCCCCCTTTAAAAGTAAAAAAAATCTGTGCTTATACTACAAAAGAACTTGACATGCTGCAGATTTAAAAATCCACACCAGTGGTTAATGTACATGTAGAAAAAAATTGTAGCAAATCTTGTTTTGCTGCAAATTGTGGCAAAAACTGAGATTTAGGCATATGCAGGGGCGTAACCAGAGAAGCCTGGGCCCCATAGCAAACTTTTGGATGCCCCCCCTTCCAACCACAACATTTTACGGACCTCTTAGTTTTTGGGAGTTTCTAGATTACAAGGAGTGAAACCTCACCC
Source organism: Phyllomedusa bahiana (assembly GCA_025379985.1). Lineage (NCBI taxonomy): Eukaryota > Metazoa > Chordata > Amphibia > Anura > Hylidae > Phyllomedusa > Phyllomedusa bahiana. The sequence goes on along the minus strand of JAODAL010005332.1, from coordinate 104,555 downwards.
TACATCACCCATACCACCAAACAAATCCCACTATACCCAGACCACATTACCAATACGCTACTACACCTCCCTGCCCTGGCATCAAGGAGGGTGGCGCGGCCCCGCCAGAACTGTATCTCATGCCGGCCGGCCCCAAAAAGAGCACTTGTCGGGAACCCCCCCCCTGGAAAATTCCCCAGTTCCGCCCTTGGACATCTGGGTTCACCTGTGCTAACTAATTAGGGAACAGCAGGTTTCGAAGAAAAGAGGGACAATCCTATGGTTTATCCTACTAAACTGGTCCCTTTTTAGGGAAATAGTCCATACTAATCATGCCAATTTTTCAAGGGTGGGCAGCTGCCCCGGGGGCCGCTCACCTTAAGAAGTGGGAGGTGCAGTCCAGGCTTGTACCGATGCCAACTGCCCGATGAATAAGTCTGGGCAGTCGGCATTTAACCCTGTACGGCTGAAGAGTTCCCAGTTGCAGGAGGGGAGAGATGACTTCCAGGGTTAGCCGGCTCTCCAGAAAAAAGGCTGGGGCAGTTTATGATGTGACCACTTGGGTTCGGTGGCTGCAGATGCTGCTGGGTCTTATTACTACCCACCAGGGTTGGGATGATGGGTAGGGGAAGGTAGGCGACCGCCTGGGGCGCCACTTCATCCCAGGCAGAAAAGGGGTTGCAAGAAGTCATGGAGTGGACTAAATGTTCCATTTGAGGGGCGCTTTGTGCTTATTTGCCTAGAGCACCAAAATACCTTGTCCCAGCCCTGCTACCCACTAAATAAATCAGCCCTAGTTACAGGGGAAATCAGCAATAAAATGGTTTTGTAAAAATGCTCCCCAAAGGCCTTTTGCTGAATTTATGGGGACATAATATGTAAAATAAAATAAAAACATGAAAAAATAATTTTGTTTGGTAAAATAAACTGATAACCCAAACCTCAAACCTTTAGCCCACCCCAGCAAACATAAGACTTTATATTGTCTATTTATAAATGTTCATGATGGAAAAGTGACACAATTATAAAACTTATTTCAGTGTCACTCTTGCTGTTAAAATAAATAATAAAAAACATACAAATAGGGGACAAATACATCTAATAGAGACCCCAAAACTACACCAATCCTAAGAATAAACCAACAAGGGTTTATAACTAAAACATTACTTTTAATAAATAGATTAAAAAAATCCAAAATAGAAAAACAAAAGCTCAACAATATGCAGCCAAAACAGGCACAACATAGGGAGATCCCTTTTAAGCCCTACTTGACCTATGCAAACAACCTTTAAGGTATATGGCATGGTGCCTATGAAGACTAATGGTGCCAGAAATATCCCAACACGTTTCGGCGTGCCTACACCCATCAGGGGAAAACTTTGGCATAACAAACGTACCACAGAAAAATATATAATACGGGTTAAAGGGAAGTCCAAGATAAGACTAACCCAAAAATATGCACCATACAATACCTATCATAAGGTCCAATGTCAGGTTAATGGCAGGGTAACACCATATTCCTAAGGGAAGTCCAAAACAAGACTCACCCAAATATGTGCATAATACAATACCTATCATAAGGTCCAATAGCAGGTTAATGGCAGGGTAATGCCACAATCCTAAAAAAAGCACCTATGATGAGGTCTCAGGGTGGGAGGAATGCCCGCCAAGCTGGGAGCAGCTCTTGTCTTATCTTGGACTTCCCTTTAACCTGTTCTGTGGGGGTGGAGAGGATTTTCTTTTCTCCACCTTGAGTGTGATTTAGTCTAGAAACAACTCTGATAGTAAAAAGCAATTATGGTCAACATTAGTTTTGCTGAAAAGTACGGTATGAATATAATTTATACTTTCGAATGATTATTATTATACAGTCCTAAAGTAACCATGGGCCACTTTCTTCAGCTTACACCCCTGAGAACAGTTTGTAAGGGCTGTATAGGTGAAATATCTCAAATTCTTTTTCAGTCCCTGCTGTGTTAAGCCCTTCACTGATTCTTATAACCATATCTTTAATTCCATGACATAAGTATGCCGTTTTATTTAACCTCTTTACTGTGTCTTAAATACTATTGAGTAACTATACAAGCTTTAATCTCCTTCATCAATGTTTGGTTTACACCTCCCCAAAGCTCTCCAAAACTATAGCAGTTGATATCCTCAATGACCCTCCTGTAAATATAGTTTGCAGATGACTGCCAATAGACTTTAACTGTTTAAGCTCTGACTATAAATTCAAAATAACAAAGGATTCTGGGAAAGACCTGAACTCGCCAGTGCCATCTATTGGATATAGTAATTCTCAATTCACATGCTACTTACTGAGCCTTGAAATGTTAAAAGGATTGGAACGCTTCAGCTCTTTACCAGAAGGCTTTGTTATATGCAAATGTACAGTGAGGTGCAAAAAGGGCAATTTAATCCTCACGCACCGACATGGTACCTCTCCCCGATGAGATACATTACCCTCCCTATATATTCAAAAGAATGGGATGTCAGTTGTCGATAAGCAGTTTGCGACACAGTTATATTTAGTGTCACAAAATGAATTTCTAAATCCCAAAAAGTTATTCTGTGCCACAAAGTAATGTTCTATTAAAAAATGCTATTCTGTCAGTAAACTGAATCCTGTGTCTTAAAGCAGTATTCTGTGTTATAGAGAGGTAAGTTTAGTCATAAAATATCTTGTGTCAATTTCCTACAGTTTATGTTAATCTAAGTAATCAGTTGCAGACTATTTTCATCAATCATTTGTATGCTTTAAAGGACCTAATACTAAATTAGCAAGGAGTCAAATGTGGAGTAGTATGGGTGTTAGCAAGAAAAGGGTTAAGGCCATGGAGTTTTATGGGCTGGTTGAAGGAGCACCTGCCTCCTTGCTGAAATCTGAGTGAATTGGTGGTTGGTGGTACCCAGACTTGGACTACTCCAAAGGACAGCTGGTAAAACCCCCTTTGAGCCCCTTGGCATAGTGGGCCACTGAGAATTGCACACAGGGCTGCTTTTCATGGAGAAAGACAGAGGACAGGAGGTAGAAAGCAAAGGTATGTACATTAACTTTAGGGTGGGCTCCAATAATCAACTCCTCTGGTGGGTCCCAGGTACACCAGTGACCTCACATCGGCATCAGAGCAAGGGATCCCCATCTTTTCCTTCCCTTTCTGGTTTTATACACTCTTGGGTCCTTCTTATTCCTGGCAGCCACAGCAGCGATCTCCTGCCCTCCCTTCCCATTTTTTATGGTTTCAATGTATGTTCTTGCTCATAATTTATTTTTCATCTGTTGTAGTGGTACATGTTTCTTATGAAGTCACAGCTGGGCGTCAATGAGGTGAAGGTCTGAAGAGAAAGCTAAAGGCATACTTGCCCATGGAGAGTCCGGTTGCTGGTATAGTGTTACAGACCTCTGTTAGGTTATGCAAATCCTGTTTACTTGAATGGCTATTTTATATATTAAAGCTTTATAATCTGTGAATGACCGCATCCAACAAGAATTTAATAAAGAGAGTATTAAATTTTGTTATACGATTGAAACCAGAAGTTTACATACACTATATAAAAAGACACATGTGCATGTTTTTCTCACTATCTGACATGAAATCGGAATAAACCTAACCCGTTTTAGGTCAGTTAGGGTTACCAAAATTATTTATATTTTTGTCAAATGCCAGAAGAATGAGAGAAAGATAATTTTTAAGGCATTTTTATTACTTTCTGCATAGTCAAAACTTGATCTACACTAGGATTACTATGCCTTTAAACATTTTGGGACAGCCCATATATTGATGTCATGTCTTTGGAAGCTTCTGATCGGTTTATTGACAACATCTGAGTTAATTAGAGACACACCTGTGGATTTGTTTTTAATGCTCACCAGAAACACACTGCTTCTGTGTGTAACATCATGGGAAAGTCTAAAGAAATCAGCCAAGATGTCAGGAAGAGAATTGAGGAGTTGCGCAAGTCTGGATCATCCTTAGGTACAATTTCCAGATACCTGAAGGTGCCTCGTTCATCTGTACAAACAATTATACCCAAGTACAAACAAGATGGGAATGTCCAGCCATCATACTGCTTAGGAAGGAGATGGGTTCTGTGTCTCAGAGATGAATGTGCTTTGATCCAACATGTGCATATCAACTTAAGAACAAAAGCAAAAGACCTTATAAAAATGCTGGCGGAAGCTGGTAAGATTGTGTCATCCACAGTGAAACGAGTACTGATTCGATATGGGCTGAAAGGCCACTCTACCAGGTACAAGCCATTACTCCAAAGGAAACATATAAAAGCTAGATTAATGTTTGCAAATGCATACAAGAACAAAGACTTACATTTTTTGAGACGTGCTGTGGTCTGACAAAACTAAAATTGAGCTGTTTAGCCATACGCATTTGGGAAAAAAAGGAAAGTGGATGTCTAAAAACACCACCCAACGTGAAACAGGGAGTGGCGCTCAGTTGTGGAGTTTTTTTTTGTGCAGAAAGGATGGTGCACTTCAAAAATAGATGGTCAGAGGAAAAAAAATTATGTGGCAATACTAAAGCAACTCTCAAGACACCACCCGGGAATTTTAAAGCTTGTGCAAAAATGGCTCTTTCAATGGACAATGCCCCAAAGCATTCTCCCAAAACTGGTTACAAGGGGTTAAAAGAAAACTAATTCAGTGTTTTAGAGTGGTCTCACAAGCCCTGATCTCAATCCTTTGAAAATTTATGGGCAAAGCTGAAAAAGGGATGTGGAGCAATAACTACAAACATGGTCCAGTTACACCATTTGCTGGGGGAAGGGCCAAAATTCCCACCAACTTTTGGAAGCTTGTGGAAGGGTTTTCCAAAATTTTACCCAGTCATACGTTTAAGGGCAATGCTACCCCAAATCTAAAAAAGTATTTAAAATTCTGACTTTGCAGAAAGAATAAAAATGCCTTCAAAAAAAAAGGGTAAGGTTTATTTTGATTTAGATAATGAGAAAAACATGATAGTGTCTTTTTTATATTTATGTAAAAATTTCTGTTTCTGTATTTTACGTATGGTATGTTTTTCTTAAAAGTTTAACGAAATTTCAAAATTTCCCTGAATGTGTGATTATTTTTTGGCCTTTGATTAATAAATTCAATACAAAGAACAAATGATTTAGTAGATTAGACTGGGTCAAATCAACAAACAAAGGAGAAAGAAACAAATTCTTTTTTTTATGGAGATACCATTTTGTGAAATACTACGGGCTTTTCAGTAATGCAAACAGGACTGCGCCTAATATCTGACTGAAAATACGCCAGACTTCTGGCATAGCCCCGTTCATACACGTCCCCCTAAATAATATTTTTTGACACTAAAATATTAATTTGTGATAAGATATCATTTTGCATCTAGAAAATGCTGTTTTTTATCCATTTCTCCATACTTATTATCAAAACCACTTTTATCAATTGTGTAAAAGTTAGACTGCATCCACATGGCAAGGACAAAATACTAGTCAGATTCTAAATCAGGATCTGACCAGTATTTTACACTCGGTTTTCGGCCTGTTTTTTTTGCCGCAGTTTTCGGATTCCGCCACCTCAGTAACATTGAATAGTACATTTTCCACCGCCATTTTCTGAGTGAAATCCGGTGGAAAAATTTACCTGTTCCAAGTCTTTTTAAAAAACCCGACTCGAAAATACGACCTGCAGACTCGTTCGGCTTTTTTTTTGAGGTCTACGGGGATTTTAAAACATTAAATTTTTTATGTTTTTTAAATCCGAAATCTGTATCAAAATCTGACTATAAAACCATGCCATGTGGACATACCCTTAAGGCATGTTTATGTTGCGTCTTTTGGCACGTACCTGTGCGCGCCACAAGGGTGTTTTAGAAGTACGTGCTGGTCAGCACGTGCTTGTAAAGCGCAGGGGAAGGGGTAAGTTTCCCAATTAACCTCCATTATCCCCGTCGCATAAAAAACGGGGAAAAGTAGGACTGTCACAAAAATTTTTCTCCCTGTGTTTGCATGTGTTGCCTCTGGGTACACCAGTTCCCCTCCAAAGAATATACTGAAAAGTTAATCTTAATTTAGAATGTCCTAATAGGGACAAGGACTAATGTGAATGAGAACAATCTCAATACAGTGCTGTGGAATATAACAGCACTATAAAAATGAATAAACTAAATAATAATAGTCACAGATTTTTTTTTTTCCTTTTTAATGTTCATTTAAACAATTGTATTTCAGCATTCGCCTTCATGAATGATGCTAATTACAAAATATTTGATCAGAAGTTTTTTTTCTTTAAACATACAAAAGCAGCCCCTCCCTTATTACACGACTAGAAAACTACTAACATTTTCCTTTTCAAAGTCATTGGGGAAAAGTGATTCTTCATAAAGGTTCTAAATCAGAACAAAATTAATCTGCTCAACGACTCTTCAAAGCAGTAAATCCTTTTTAGCCTTCTTTAAAAAAGGCCCAAATCTTATGAATTCTTTTTCACCTTCGAAAAAATTTAAATTTTAAAAAGAAAAAAAAAAAAAAAATATTTGGATATAGAAGTCTCCTCTATCTTTACAAAAATAAATAATGGATACTTCAATCATAAAATCTTTGACAATATGCAAGCTGACATTTTTCTTATATTACATCTGTCTTTAATCCTTTGTTCTAAAAAAGTTGCGCTATTTGTCATACGGTTAATTAGCTAAAAAAGGGGTATGGGTCCAAAAGAGCGTGGTTCCCACCCTTTGGTTTCAGTGTTTTGGAACTACTGCTCTCAGCATTCTCTGGCTTGTTCTTAGCACTATGAAACACAAAAAGGGAGACCTGTCATACTGCCCCTTTATTCACCTGTAATTCAGTTTTAATTAGATAGCGCTAAATCTTAGCACCATATTTCAAGTAAAGACCTTCATCTTCATTTTAGACGTTCTTGTTTTTCTAGGCATTTATCTTTTCATAGATAAATCTACCTTACAATGACATCTTATAAATGCAATTAAATTACACTGAAGCCAACCTTTGGACAGAAAAGGTGTTCCTTGCCATTTGTCTGTGAAGCACACAATATCATTCTTCTATAATGTCCTCGTTACATTGATTTAATGAACTAACATACCAATAGCCATGACATTAAACCACAGTGACACAGTGCAAGGGTTTGATGCCAATAGGAAGAAAAAAAGCAGAAATGGCCCATCAGCAGCGCTTTGATGTAATGTTTGATTAGTCTCAAGTTTAGAAGATTTTCTAGACTTCATTGCCTTTCATCATTTGAATGTGAAGAAGGGTTTTCCTGAAAGAATTTAGAGCTTTCTGGCAGAGTGGCACGAACTTTTCTCTTCTCTTTAAAGCGTCCAGAGCGAGAAATCTTGAGGTTCCTCCTACCAGTGTTGGCTGCATTTGACTTATCGGACTTGGCATCATTATTGAGTTCTGTTGCACTACTAGACATTGGGAAATTTGGGGTGTTTTTTCTCTTGACCCCCAGAGGGGAAATTAGAGTCCACCACCAATTCCCCATGATCTGTCCTCAGAAGGTTCTGAAGTATAGACAGAAATCTCTTTAGGCTTTTTACGAACAGTCAGTGATTTCCACCAGTTGTTGGTGCTGCTCTTTCCTGTAGCACTCTCTGCCATGATCAGCTTTATCTTTTAGTCCAAATTGATATGAAAATGATAAATTTTTCTTAATCCACCTTCTGCAACAACCTGAAATAATAATAACATTCAAATTAGGTATAGAACTATATTTTTATTCACAAGTATATAGAAAAGTTAACATTTTATTTGCTAATTTTAGATAATTCTCTTCTATTATTGTAAGGGGTATTAAGCAAAATCCTTAGCATATCAAACATTAAAACAAGAATGAAACTAAATTTGGGAACACTTATGAAAACCGAATAATACAAATTAAAAAAAAACTGGGACAAATCAAGAAAATATACTCATTTGTGTAGGTTATTGCTTGAGCATTATACTGCATTGTTCAGTAGTTCATGTACATCTTCACTATTAAAATTTCTAAAAAAAAAACTAAAAATTTTTTGTAGTCAAAATAATGGGAAAACCAGTTTACTAAGAGAGGAATAAATCAGTGGAGCAACCTTTCAATGGATGTGGCAAGTACAGATACTCATGGCATTACCAAATGGATGCTGTCAAGCACTGTAAATCCCAAGTGCACTCAAGTCTCCAAAAATACACAAGATATTCCTTCTTCACTTCAGCCATGCACAAAAATATCTTAACACCAATCACATCCTTCCAGTGTTAAATGCTTGTGATAATAAAGTTACATAGAATGATTAATAAAGACATATGTTCATCAAATTCATCCAGGGAATCGGAGAAGACATGAATGAAAGGCAAGATAAGGAGGATAACATTGTTGCTTAGTTTCCCCCATCGATTTAGAGAAAAGGCACACCTATAAGACATGCGACCATCTACCCTAAAGGGACAGAAATTCCTCATTACCAGGCCTGGCAATCAGACTGGGTAGATAACATGTAATGTATATATTATGTACTGGATGTATACTTATTTTTAACAGTATACAGCATAGCTTTACGTTAAACTTTTCTACAGGGTGAACATCTCACTTTCAACAGTGAAAACTTAGACACAAGTATTTTCAATTGTGTAGTAGACACTACTGGGAAATAGTCCAACAAGAACTAGGCAGACACTAGTTGAACTAGACATTGTCAAAATTGATTTATTGTTGTGGATCTTCTGTAAATTGTAATTTTTTCATATCTCAGTGTCTAATGTATAACGTATAATGCAAACGCTAGTCAGGCAGAAACATCATAATTTGCCTCTGGTGTGGGTGACGTGGGTGTGTTGTGTAAATTCCCTGAGGGAACAGATGTATATAGAGATAGACTGATACACATGTTGGATTTTGGTTTCGGCTGTACGTTTGGTTTACTTAGTTACTTGGAACCGACTTGGCAACACCCAGCAGAGCAAAACAAATTCTTTGTCATCTCAAACCAGTGTGAGCACTTCTTAAAGAAACCTCTGCTAGTAACACTATCTATACATCTAATCTATTTATCTATGTTCCCTCAGCAGAGGGCCAGGTAGGAGTGTTGGCAGCATAGTCCAATACATGCCACCACCCCTTCTGCTCTATAGTGAACGAGATGTCTGGATCACATACAGAATATTGAACTGTGTTGTGTACTGTCAACATAACCTAATGCTAAACACTAACTCAAACCTAGGGCACATCCAGGCTAATGATCACCCGCATTAAACTGTTTCCTAAAGTCCCATAACTTTCTATCGAGAGTGGTTGCACACCTTCTGCCAACTCTGGCCCATAGTGGTTGAATACCCTATATTATACTTTTATGACCTATGTGCACTGACAAGCAGAAGGGTAACAATGTTTTGAATGTTTCACTTTCAGGTTCCACATCTTACCATCCATTACAGCTTTTAACATGAGAATGCCATCATTTTATAGACGGTCATCTTGGCTATCTCATACATAAATTTGACTTGCAGCTATTTAGCATACACTTACAGGGGTTGTCTCACTACAAGGATTGCTTTTTATGTTAAACAGCTTGCAAAAACAAGTCACTTTGCAATATATGTCCATTAACAGTGTCCTTCCTATTCCTAGATATCCCCTCTTGTATGGGCTGCATCAGCTCCTCAGGTCGCTATAGCTACAGACCTGTTTGATCTCTCCTGATAGGCTGGCAGCACTGGTTGCTATAGCTACAGACCTGGCTTCTACTGCAGCCTAGTGGAAGCCAGTAAACACGCCCCTGAATTCAAAGTGAATCCAAGAAAACAGGACTGAGGTAAGATGAATCAATGTAGTGAGACAACCCCTTTAATTATGCAGATTTTTGTCATTTAACTGCATTGTTACTGTTTTGTTACTAAAAATCTAAATTTTAAGTTTTATTATTTTGTTAGTATTTTTGTAAATTCACCTTTCGCTTTAAATACTGCCTGAATCGTTCTGGGCATGCTCTTAATCAGATTCTAGCATGACCCGACCAAAATCTAATCCCAGGTCTCTTCTACATGTTTCCAATGTTGGTGTGTTGTGGATGGGAACAAAGGTTATATATATGTGAACCTTTGTGTCTCCATTTTAATGTATTAGTATATACCTCACATATACATATGTATATATATATATATATATATATATATATATATATATATATATATATATATATATAGTAGACACATACCTATGTAATACAGCATGTAAAAGCTGTGTGTATATCTTTTATCATTAATGTGTTAACAAAATGGCCGCCTGTAGTAGTTTGTAGAGATCACCGTGTAATCCAAGATGGCACCTCTTCTGAAGTTACACCCTGTGTCCAAACATTCCTGAGCTGTGAGGAGGGGTCTGTAGATAAGGACGTGCCAATAGACCCTCACAGCCAGGTACATGTGATGCTTCTTATCTACTAATTTCCAAAAGTATAAAAAAGCTGCCATTTTGTGAATAAAACAGAAAGCATTTTCACAGCAACAAGGCATGTTGTGATTCGTTTTCTCGGTGCACCCTTTGCTATTTTTAAGCTAATTTGGACCCCCACAAGGACAGAATAGCCCCTTTGAGGCTTCTTCCATTTCAGGTTCATACTGTTCAACTCACTTGGGTACGAATATAGCTTTTTCCTCAAGTCTACCCACAAGTTTTCAATTGGGTTCAGGTCTGGGGACTGTGGGGGCCAATCCAGCAACTCTACTTCATTTTCATTCAACCATTTCTTCACCAATCTCACCATATGCTTTGGGTCATTTTCTGCTGGAACGCTGTTTTTCCTTTTTATATTCATGTACGAAGCAGCTCAGCATTGAGACCACCATTGATCCTGGTCAGGTATCCAATGCATTGGCTGTGAAACAACCCCAATGACTTTTGTCTCTTTGCTCCAAATCACCCGTTTACAATCTTTTTCTGTCCACTTTTCGTACTTTTTTGCAAACCCGAGCCAACATTTCTTATGATAATATTGTCAAGGCTTCTTCACCTTTCTCGTGCCACCATTCCAGACTTGTGTAATGCGTGTCACATGGTACTTGCATTGATGTGTGTGATCTCACTATTACGAAGCAAACGAGCCCCCTCCACTGCCATGTTTGTCACGCCAGAACTGATAGACCTTGTGATAAACTGACTTATTGCCTCTGAATTTTCCATGGGCGTCCTCTTGGATTTTAAATGAATGGACGGATTTCATTTCATATTCTTCCAGCTGTCATGGCCTCACATGATGCAGTTTGACAATTTCCTTGGCCGACAGACCGCTATTGATGAGTTGGATGATGCTGTTTCTCTTTTTTTGGGAAATCTTCTTCATAGCTGCTCGAACCAGTGACCTTTCTCCTGGAAATCAACCTAATAACATACTGAGATAATAGGGAATGTGAGAACAGATTGTAATTTGTAGTATACAAGAAGAAAAAGATTGTTCCCCACAGGAGCAAAAAACAAGTAACATGCAGGTACATGACAAGTATCTGCATAACTAAGCATATGCTAAATAGTTGCAAGTCTAAATTATGTATCAGATAGCCAAGATGATTGTCTATAAAATGATGGTAGTCTCATGTTGAAAGCTGTAGCGGATGGTGAAATACGGAACCTGAAAGTTAAAAGTTCAAAACATTGTTACCCTTTTGCTTGTCAGTGTAATAGACATATTGCATTATTTGTTGTCATTAGACACATCCTTTGTGGATTCTCTATTGAAAAATAACAATGGAAATGGTTTCATTTTATGCTAAAATACTTAATAACTGTAATACCAAAGCTCTTGATAGTTATGAAACATTTAAAAGCGCTTCCCATGAAATTCAACTAAGGTCACCGATGTCCTTGAGTTGTCCTCTACCATCAGTTTACAACTATTTTTGGTTACACCTGTCTCAAAATTATAATATTGGGCTTACAGGAAACTTCCTTTTGATTTGACAACTCAAGCTAAAAGAAGAAAAATGTTGGGAAACTTCTGTGGAACTATTTTTATCAATACTCTTTTATTTTTTTTCCATTTATTTGTTTGGGTTTGATCATATTGATAAAGAACATCATTCACCATTATGTGAATATAGGAAGTAACTGATTAGAATACAATACATGCTTGACATGATAAAGTTAATTATTTAATTGTACATGGGGAAGGGGGGTATATGAAACTTTATCACATTGTAAACAGAAATGGTTCCATGGTTACTGTAAAAGCAATTCTTTAAGGGAAGTTATCACAAGTTCCTCTGGTTATTACATACAGTTATTCTTCTTCACTGCTACATAAACCTCTTTCTATTTTGAAGTCTAATTGAGTTTAATATCTTGATAAAGTGGGATTTTAGCGCAAGAGAATGTAATATACTCAATGGGCATGTTATATCAAAAGACGGATTGGATACTTGGTTGTTAGGCCCACATTTTATCATCTATAGATCAGGTGTATCAAGAGACCATCCCCTCAACCTTTGCTTCCCCCAATAGAGGGGGTTGATGGAGGCGTGTCACCTTTATGCACTTTTTATTTTTGGCTGGTACTACTGAAATTAGTGTCATCATAATGACAAACATCAAAATGTATAGCTGGCTTAAGACTAGTGAGACCTGAAGGACTGGAGGAATTTCTGCAAAAGAAATAAACATCAGGGCTGCACAATGTAATCACAGTCCGGAAGAGCCTTAAAAAACTGTATTTCGAAGGTGTTGCATAGTAGAACCTATAGAAAGTTGTTCTCTCACAGGTTAAAATAAAAAACCTTGATGGTAAGTTTCTCTCTTTCCTTTATATTTGAGAGTCATCAGGAAATACAATAAATCTAGCAGTGCACTTATAAAGATGACCTTATAGCAATAATCTTCGGGTTTGCCTTTATGCCAGTAATCTAAGACTAAATAAATCATATCATAGTCCCAAAAACAGAAAAAAACACACAAAATTCTGGAGTGCAGGCCTCTGAAGTGTAGACTCAACACCTCTAATATGTAATCAAAAGCCAAAAAAAGAAGCAGAACATCGACTGTATACTTCAACAGGAACGTTCTTCACCTAAGTCTTCATGCAACATTGCAGCTCCTCATTATAGCCAGTGAACCCATTTTCAAGGTTTGCTGAAAGTAGCTGAAATTTTGTGTGGAGACATCTATGAGTGAACTATATAGTGGATGTGCTCTTTCCTTCTTATTGATTTCTGTTGTCATAGAGTGATGCACAGAATGGTCCCAGGCTTCATAAAGAGTGTTATAAGAAAAGGCTTAAAAATGTATATAGTGACCAGTTTAGACAGAAATGCTCATTGGGGCATTTGTAAGAAAGAACTTCAGTTGAGAAAAGCACATTGTCACGGGTACTCCTGCGACCTGCATGCTGGGTCACAGTCACACCCGTGTCCCGGTGGTAAGCAGCGCCGTGACCCACATATTGGGCCACAGGTGCGCTCGCTGCTCCGGCCCATTCTGCAGCTACTCACCTGTCTGCACTCCTGCCTATGTGTCTGCCTGCTGGCACACGTCCCCGCTTCCTAGGGTGCATGTGCGCCAGCTCTGTTAAATTTAAAGGGCCAGCGCACCGGTGATTGGGAATCAGCAGACACTGACCCTATTTAACACATCCCCTTCCTGATTCGTTTGCTGGATCTTTAGTGCCTTCGAGCCTACTGAGAAAGTGTTTCCTAAATCATTGCTAGTGTTTCCGTGCACCGTACCACTTGCCTCCATTCCTCGACCTTCCTGTCTCCAACTACGAGTTTGCCATACGATTCTGTACCTCGTTACACTTTGACTGCCACTGCAAGCAAGTCGCATCAGGGGTAGCGAGTTGGTAGGACTCCCGCCGCAGCAAGCACAACCTGCCTTGCGGCGGGCTCTGGTGAATATCGGGACAGCTTAGATTCCGCTCCTTGGTGTGGTTTATGGCCCCGCTTGCGGTGATCCAGAGGATCCACTACTCCTGATCGTTACACACATGCAGTTTACACACATTTTCACTGATTTTTGTCATTGGGAAAAGCTCCTAAATATCAAGATAGATAGAACATTCTATATTATTAATATAGGGTGAAATAAATGTATTTTGGATAATTCATTCACCTAGTATTGCCTTTGTCAAGTGATCTGACCCTGAAGATACCAGTACATTGCTTGCAGTGTAAACACTGTACAGTGCCAATGACCTGGCATTAACCATTGCTATCATGGTATAACATTTGGCAGATTATAGTCCTTACAGTAAGAAAACCAGCACTGCTCTGAGAATCCTAAAATCACAGAGCGATAAATGTATTAGAGATACCTCCACATAACATGGTGTAATCAAGTGTCCCTGTTAATATATAGTAAGCTACAGAATGAGACATCAAAGCAGTTGCTACAATGTAGGACATACAATTCATCCCATGCATTATTAGCATTATCACTGAAATTGTTGCACAATGCTCTTCTATAATGGAGGTGATTGCAAAGTCCTCCTTTTCCTGAGCTACCTGTATGATTAGGCAGATTATATTTATTAAAGGGAACCTATAACTGATCATACTATCTGATCTGCAGGCAGAATGTTGTAGAGTAGAAGATTTGACCTTTGCTAATCTTTACCATTCTTTTCATGTCTGCCCATGACACATGTAGCTCATAGAATAAGGAAAGGGAAAGGTCACTATGACAATAGTCAATCACTTTTAAAAGATGAACTATTTAATAGCCATATCCTTTAAAACAAGTTTGTCCTGTAAATTCAATTTATGTGTCAGTTTCAACACTTCAGCTTTCTACTGTATGAGATTTCCAGACAATGATACAGTAGATAAGCTGTACTTTTCCTTGATGGTTGTTAGTACTAATGTTACTACTGTTTATACAACTCAGTTTGAAGTGGCTTTCCTGACCCCTCAAAGTAATATTACTTTCTTGCCTCTCAACACCATGGTCCATGGATGTTAGTATGGATGCAATGTCATAGCGCAGCTAGATAAAAATGCTATTGATTTGCTTCCTAATGTTCAGATTAACCATTGACCTAAAATCGTAATTGTTTATCTTATACATATGTAAGCGCTTTTACTGGGCACGTTTGAGAGTTATTCTTTATGTCAACTCTTACGACTATTTACCTGGTTGTACCTTGATGTTTATTTTTCATAAAATTCTTGGATAAGAAAAAAAAATGCTATTGATATACAATGGTAAGAAAAATATGGGAGATTGATGGCCAAATGTGCTGGAATGGCAACTAATTTTAAAAAGCAACACATTTGCTAGTAATTTGCAGCAAAATATTGATGCATTATATTGCATATGTTAATAATTTTAAATATGGCCTTCAGATTTTAAGTACATGACAACAGTGACCCAAAATTATACCGATGGGTTCACATAACAGTGTTTTTTTCCTATACCCTAGTGTGTATTTTATCCGGATATTCCTGAATGTAATTACAGCAATACTAAAAATGTACAATATAAGAGAAAATTGCTGTTTATGCAGTTTCTTCCCCAAAATATTTTACAAACCTATGCTTTTATCAAGTGCACCGTGTCTGTGTCGCATTAGGAAAATTTCTCAAATCATACACCTCCAAGCCCATTGATTACAAAAACCATAGTATGACAAAAAAGTGCCTCCATGATAAACATTTGGCTGGTGTGAATTGCCCGCCCAGTAGTGAAATATATAAAAATAAAAAACACACATTTTTAATTCAGAAGTTTCTTTACACTGTATAAAAAAAACCATATGCATTTTTTTTCACATCTGAATGAAAATCAGAATAAACCTTCCCGGGTTTTAGGTCGGGGGTTAGGATTAGAAAAAATTTTTAATTTTCCCAAAAATTTCCCGGAGTAACAAGAGGGGGAGAAAATTTTTTAAAAGGAATTTTTTTTCATTTAACATATCAAAAGTTTAGCTTTCCCCCTTTAAACTTTTATCACTTGGGTCAAACTTTTTGGAACCCTTTTCCACAACTTCTCTAAAATTTTTGGGTAGGAATTTGGCCCTTTCCCTCGTGAGAAAACTGGTGTATTTGAGCCATGTTTGTGGGTACCTTGCTCACCCCTGCCTTTTCAGCTTTCCCCCATACATTTTCAATAAGATTGAAATCAGGGTTTTTTGTAAGGCCAAAACTTTGATTTGGATATCCATAAGCCACTTTGTAACCCGTTTTGCATTTTATGTTTTCAAAGTCATTTCCATTTCGAAGACCCATTTCCAACAAGGGTTTTTAAATTCCCGGTGATGTCTTGTGATGTTGCTTCAGTTTTTGGAAAAAGCCACAAAAAACTTCGTTCCTCATGAAAGCCATCTTATTTTGTGAAGTGCCCCCAGTCCCCCCCCAGCAAAACAACCCCACAACATGATTGGGGTTTTCACCCCGTTTTTTCACATTGGTATGGAGATCTATTAGGTTTCCCCCCCTTTCCCTTTTCCTCTAAACTTAAAAAAATTGGTTTAAATTTTGGCCCAAAAAAGTTCAATTTTTCCTTCATTAGACCACAGGCCCCTGTCTCCAAAAATGGGAGGTCTTTGTTTTCCCGTTTGCATTTTTCCAAAAAAATTTAAACTGGGTTTTTATGTTTCTTTTTGGATTAAAGGGTTTTTCCCGGCAGGGGGGGGTTTTTTAAACCCATCTTATTTAGTACTCGGTTTTTTTTCACTGTGGGTAATGACACAATCTTGCCAGCTTCCGCCAGCATCTTCACAAAGTCTTTTGCTTTTGTTTTTTGGGTTTTAAAAGCACAAGTTGGGGGCAAAGCTGTATCCTGAGACCCCAGAACCCGTCTCCTTTTCCCGAATGGAAAGTTGGGTGGACATCGCACTTCTTTTTTACCCGGGATAAATTATTTGTACAGTGAACGGGGCCCCCTTTTGGTATCTGGAAATTTTCACCCAAGTTATCCAACTTGTGCAAAATCCACTATTTCCCTTTCCCGATATCCCGTGGGTTATTTTTTTAGAATTTCCCATGATGTTACACCCCAAAGCATGTGTTTCTGGTTGCAATAAAATTTCATCCATAAGGGTGTTTATAATTAAACCCCAGAAAAATTTCCAGTAAACCGCCCTTTTAAAGACCCTGACATCATTTTATAAAAGGCTGTCCCAAAAATTTTTTTAAAGGGATAGTAAACCTAGTAAAATTTTGGGAAAATTTGGGGGGTTTGCAAGGGGGAAAAAAAAAAAAAAATTTCATTTAAAAAAATTTTTTCTTATTATTCTGGGATTTTTCCCAAAAATAAAAAATTTTGGGTAATAATAATTAACCAAATCGGAAAGGGTTTTTTTTCGTTTTCATTCAGATAGTGAAAAAAAACATGCATAGTTCTTTTTTTATAGTGTATGTAAAATTCTGGTCTCCAAATGTGTATTGTTATTTTATATATTTATTATATATAATATATTATATATTTTATATTTTATAAATATATATATAATATAAAAAATATATAATTTTGTTTTATTTTAAATATAAAAATATTAAAAAATATATATATTATAATTTATATATATATTTAAAATATATATTTTTTTTTTTTTTTTTTTTTTTTTTTTTTTTTTTTTTTTTTTACTGGGTAAACATATGCAATGGTTTAGGTGTACATTTGCATATACTGTAGAAATTCGGATTGTTTCAAGTGGTCAGAACATAATCACAAGTCATGATGTGAAACAATCAGATGCCACAACAAGCAGATGCAAAGCCATGCTCACTGTGCCTATGTACAATCTCTGAACTGTGCTGAGCCATATAAGGTGTCTATAGGGGTCTACAGGGAACTACAGTAACTATGTATGCTTCCATATTTCTAAATGGCGGCATATGGAGCCTTTTTCTATTTTGCTACACTTCCACATATATTATGCCTATTCAGCTATAGCTTAATCTCCAAATATTCAGAGATATACAAACTAATGTTAGTGGCACCTCCACTCACTATAATGAGACTACAGTTCCAATAAAATGAAATGAGTAAATGTAAATCAAATGGCTTAAATCATACCTGGGTTCTGCTAGATTTCCCATAACCCTGCAGATTTTTCATCAAATCAGCCTAAAGCTTGGTTCACATCTACTTAAAGGGGTTTTGCCACGATGTAATGTTGACATGGGATCCTCCAAAATGGGTATTTAATCACTTTTTTTTTTAAAATAAAGTGATTACAAAAAGTGAAACCTCTGAGAGCTACAGCATTGCTCAGTCACCCTTAGTTTCCTGACAGTTTACATTAGACGTGACCAGGACACTGACAGGAGCTGATCTGGCCTGCACTTCTTATCTGATGACAGGGAACATGAAGGAGCTTGCAAGGGGCTGGGGAGAAAAGTGCAGTGTATGAGGCCTTCTGCTGTATAGAGAATCCACTGGTTGTAATGTAATTATTTGAGTAAGCTTTGCAGACGCTCCCTGCTACCTCGCTCTCTGGTCACCCTCCATTCTTTCCCCCATGACTCAGAATGCTTTGTTTATCTTCTCTCCTGAGCAGATAAGAGGTAAGGAACTCACTTCGTGGCAAAACCCCTTTAAGAGATTCTGTTTGAAACCTCCATTGCAGAGTCCATGTTACGCTATATTTTCTGTTAAACCAATGGACACCACAACAGAAACCCGACAGACCCCACTGTAGTCAAAGACTTTAGTGTCCTGACCGCTTTAGCACTGCTGTTAAAACCTCTACATCACCAATATCCCTCTAACAGGCTCAGCTAGGAATAGCAGAGCTCAAATACCAGTCACTGCGGTAGTACCACCCACAGCTAGAACAGGAAGTGGGAGCTGGAAGAGGCTTTGAAGAGCAGTCTCTGTGAAACAACCAAATGGGAAAATCTTTTTAACATCTAACACAGCTAAATGTAAGCTCATTTCCTCTGTCTGTCTTTACATAGTTCAATATTTGCATGAGTGTATATGTATGTATATGAGACACTTCAACCTTAGTTATTTGAAGACTATTGACAGAAACAAGTTAAAGGGCAGCACTAATCACGGGGATTACTTTCCGCGCAGTTACTAGTGGTAGCCAGTTAGAGATCACCTCTTTGTCAAGGTGAATTCTCCCAAGCTGTCAGCTACCAATGACCTGCAATTAAAATACTGCAAACTATTTATTCACATAAACAGCCCGGGGCTGATAAGTCATATCATTCTGCTAGCTATTAAACAGATTATTAAAAGTGCAAACGAGGTCCATTTGCTTTGGTCACAATGTGCAATTTGAGGACACAAAAGCAAATATACCTATGTTATAGAAATCATTTCCTATACAATCTGAAAACACTAGCACTGAAATCCAGAAATGACAGATTGCTAGAGGTGTTTTTTCCCTTATTAAAGGGGTTCTCCACTTTGGGCAACCCCTACTTCTTAGAAGGGCCCATTGTCAATAGGTTGATCCCAAAATGTCCCCCTGCTGAAAGCCCCATCTGTAGTTTGTGGGGAATCTGTGTTCAGTTTCTCTGCAGTGCCACCACAGGAGAAATCAGGCATTATACATTGTCCATTCAAAGCAATGAGCTGTCTCTATAAGGCAAGACAACGCAGGTCCTCCAGAGCAAGATATGCTCTTTATCATCACTATCCACTCTACCTTCTCTATTAACTTAGAAATGTATAATAAGGTATATGAAAATGGGTTTTCTAGACCAGAGTACTCTTTTAAAGACTTTAAAATGAGGGATTGTCGCACCATGCTGTTTCACGTACCCAAAGCCAGCTTCAGACTCACACTTCCTGGTTAGGCTGTGGGTGGGTCTACAGTAGTGATTGGAATATAAACTCTGCTATTCCTAGCTAAGCATGTTACAGAGTGAGTGCTGGAGGTTTAAAAATTGTAGTGCACAAGACTACAAGGTTCTAAATGGTTAAAAATTGTCATTAAAGTAACTAGCTCCTGTGTTACTGCAATCAGAACAGAGAAAGGTGGTTGGTAACATAGAGAAAGTTTTTACTCAAGCAGGAGATAAAATCTCATTTGTCCTAAACAAAGCAAAATCAAAAGAACAATGTATTTCATATTAGTTTTTGTTTACCTTTGCCCACATGTTTCAAGTTAATCATTGTGGTGAAAAAAGATAATCTACTGGAGTTCCCCATTTATAATATTTTATAAAGAGTCCTTCAGACATCATAATGAATAATTTTAGCAAGCACCATGCTTGCTGAGCAGAGTATGGCATCTGTGCCAGCAGGTGACACTTCTATGGTTGTTGTCACTTACCTAAAGCTGGTAGTGTTGTGGATGGGAACAAAGGTTATATATATTTGATCCTTTGTGTCTCCATTTTAATGTATTAGTTAGTATAACATCTCGTATGCCTTTATATTATGGCACGTAAAAGCTGCCAGTATAACTATACACTCTCTAATGTGTTTCTAAAATGGCCGCCACATATTATGCTTATAGAGATAACCACCATATAATCCAAGATGGACCCTCCTTTTAGGTTACGCCCCATGTTCGGACATTCCTGAGCTAAAGGGAGTATGTAACCAAGAGAGACTAACAGCTAGGTACATGTGATGCTTCCTTATCTTGCTAGTCTTCAAAAGTATAAAAACCTGCCATTTTGGGAATAAAGACAGAAAGTGTATTCACAGCAACAAGGAATGTTGTGATTTTAATTCTCGGTGCGCTTTTATCATCCTAGGCTAATTTGGAGACCCCACAAGGATGTAGAGCCCCTTTGAGGTTCCATCCACATAAGTAGCATGTAACCAACTACTTCGCTTAGCAAGCACAACACTTGGATCACTTAAGGATCCATAGTGGCAAAAAGTGAAATAAAGCAAAATAAAATATTGAGCTTATCCTTGGAGTAATCATAACATCACATTAGTACCTTTGTCACCCATATGGGTACACAGAAGCACATGCTATAATACAATCACCTACACAAATTGCATTGTTGCTTTAAAATGTCGAATATGGCACATCATTTTTGAGTATATATATATTATATATATTATATATATATATATATATATATATATATTTGCCAAAAGATGTTAAAAAAGGAGCAATTTATGAAAAGAATAGTGTAGACTATAAAGTGCAGTTTTATGGGAATTTTCTAGATTGTGATCCAATGGTAAATACATCGCCTAGGGTGTTAGTTCTCAAAGGGTTAAGACTAAAAAAGAATAATAATCTCACACATAATAATCTTATACATATTGTGTAATACTTCATAGCTACCGTTTAATCTGCTTTTAACTAACATTTACTTCAGTCTCATAAAGTGGTTGCGTAAGGATAATATTACACACAGGGGTGAACAGACAGCAGTCACACTTGGGTCCCTGTACTTGCTACATAAGGGGACACCAGTGTTAGAATTGACACATGGTACTTGAAGGGCTGTGTTGGTCATTCACAATTTTCAAGTGGATGAAAAGATTTTCTATGTCTACACAGCATATGTTAAAATGCCATCCAAAATCCGCCTTTTTTTGCTGTGGGTTTGCGCTCAAAACCGCGGACGATTTTCGGATTTTCCATCGGCCCCTTACATTGAATCCAAGTGCAATCCAGGCAGAATATCTGACATGTTTTAAAATCCGCTGTAGACTACAGAACAGATTTTTTAGTACGGTCTATGGGGCACAGGTTACAGCCAAATTTTTGACGGATTCTAAATACTGAATCTGCCAAAAATCTGACCAAAAACCTATGCTGTGTAGACATAGCTTTACAGTTGAGAATTTTCTACAATTGTATCTAGATTTAACAATCCAAGCCAGATACATCATCAGACAAATCTCAGTGCTAGAATTAAGGTAAACTGAATCCACCTAGAAATCTGGCGGGTTACTTCACAGATGAATAACTAGACCGAATATGATTGTAGCAAATTCTCAGCTGTGAGTAGTCTTAGATATTTTTCTCGTTCAGCCTCTGAATGCAAACAAGAGTATTGCCATTTACTGGCAGCAATCCGAGATCTTGAAAATAGTAAGCAAGGAATACTAAATGTAAAAGCTGCATAACTTTTTATCATGCAATGGTAAAATTAAGCCATAGTTACATCCAAGCATATAACCCCTTTTAGTCCCTTATTCTGGTCTATTTGCCCTTTTTGCTGCATGACTGGAATAAAGTTACTGGGTCATCCTGTGCCCAGTGAATCAAAATGCTCAGCTCACTGAAGACAGCCAGCCTCCTTCTCCAACAAAACCACAGATCCTAGCCGTTTAACCCCTTAGATACTGCTGTCAATAGCAACCACAGCATCTAGGTGGTTTCAGCAGGAGGAGATTCCCTCTGTCAGCTCCCGAGTACCCCTGCAATGTTGATTGTAGGGCACCAATGGGTTTTCCATTAGCCTAGGGCTTAATGAAGTCCTCCTGGTCTGCCTTTAAAGCTTGCCTATTAGGCACTGCCAGAGGCTGTCAATTTTACACTGCGAGCCATAAATCACTACACTATAGAAGTAATGCATTGTACCTGTGGGATAAAAAAAATGCGGGGAAGAAAAACTTTACTAAAACTATAAGTAAAAGAAAAAAAAACTCACTTTTCCTTCTTTTTATTAAGGGAATTTTTTTTGGTTTAAAAAAATGTAAAAACCTATAGATATCTCTGCCGTCCTGAGAACATTAAATACATTTATCCGACATGCTGAATAACAAAAAAAAAAGAGATAGTAAAACATACATTTGGTATTGTTATAATTATACTGACCCAGAGAATGAAGTTATGTTATTTTTACTGAACAATGAATGGCCTTCATTTAAAATTAAAAAAACAATGGCGGAATTACTTTTTTTCACTCCTCCCACAAACAGTTAATACAAGTTAATTAAAAAGTTTTATCTACTTAGCAACAGTGACATTAAAAAATAAAACTATGTCCATAAAAACACAATCCTTGTCTATGCTGACATAAAAATGTAAAAGTTTAGGCTCCTATAAAACACTACAAAAATTGTCTGGTCATTAAGTCCTAACACAAATTTGTAACTCGGGGGTTAACTAAAGATCAGATACATTTTTATTTTTATAGAGTTGAATCAAACCAACACTAAGAAAACAATACGTATTGCGTCTATAGCCTGACTTCCAGCGACGATGAATCCATTACGATTTGCATGTGTATGTGTACTCAGGCAAATACTCATGTATTATTCCGTACCATACATGTCATCGGTGCATGTTGCTTACATAATACAAATCCTAAATCTGAAAAGCATCTCCAATTTTCTTTAATTAATTATAACAAATTTGCTGTAATTAATTGCTAGACATCTGATCATAACTGGTACTATTTTAAGGAAGACTGAACAAAGGTTAAGTCACAGTGGACACTGACTTTAATCATAAGGGTAAACTCCCACAGGACAAATATTAACTGCAGATTTGCACAGATAAAATCTGCAGCAAATTACAGTTGCAGCTGAATCCGCATCAAAATCCACATGGAACACATATCGATTTTGCTGCGGATTTACTGATGATGATTTAATCCGTGCTGCACTAAAATGGGTAAAAACTGAAGTAAAAAATCCATAATAGATATTGACATGCTGCGGATATCGAAATTGTAAAATTGTATTTACTTGCCTGCTACTGTATTCCACACGAATCTGCAGATAAAGTCTGAAGCACTTCCATTCCATGTAAATGTCCCCTTAGTGAAATCCTACTATCTCCTGACACTTCATATAGAATTGTAGGAACATTGGTAAAGGCCTGTTGTCTCCAGACAGAGGTTACCTCAACTAAAATTTCCTTTAGGATATGTTCACACAAAGAAATGTGGAATTCCACTCGGATATCGCATCAAATTCTAAACTAAAATCATTGTGCAAACCGACTCCCATTCATTTGAATGAGCAGTCTGAGCTGTCATTCACTCTATGGTGCGCATTTTCCACACCACGGATTGTGCAGAAAAAAAAAGAATGGACATTATTTGAAGTGGTTCCTCTTCCAATTCTGCTTTGGCAGGTGTGACGAGGGTAACCCATGTCCAAATCAGAGCCGAAAATTGTCTCTCCACAGATAAAATCCTCAGCAGAAGACTGAAGCATCAATAGGGAAAATCTGACGTGTGAACATACCCTTAGTGAGGTTTATAGATTTGACAATGGAAGACTCCCACAGTAGATTGTCCAGGATTTAAGAGGCACTCTATCTCATCAGAGAATTCTACAAATGGAAATATTGTAGTACAAGTTTAAGGCCATGTCCACACAGCACAGGTTTTAGGTCGGATTTTCAGCGGTTTCAGTATATAGAATACGCCGAAAATCCGACTGTAACCTGTGCTGTTTAGCCCTCAATAGAAAATCCCTACTGTAATCTACACAACATGGATCTCTTACTGAGGGAAATCGGTGGAATATAGAATATGTTGTATATTCTGCTAGACCACCGTCAGATTTCCGGAGCCCCAATGTACTGGGCCACCAGGAATCCAAAACCCGATCGCCGTTTTTTGTGCAAAATATGCACCAATTGCTGCGGTCCAGCAATGTGAAAATGCCATCGGATTTTGTATGGCATTTTCACTTTGCTGCGTGGACCTAGCCTAAGGGCTCAACAAAGTTTAATTTCCCTTCACTTCAGGAATCAGAGCTTAAAAATACCTAACAACATTGTTACCATTAAAAACTATATGATCATTATAGCTGTTTTTGGCTAAAATATTTTCTAAAATGCAAAAAATATTTTTATAGACAGTCCCTGAAGACAGATGTTATCAGTTTACATGGTTATTTTCTTAATTTGAGCAGTCAACATCAAAATGATTTCTCCATATGATTAAAGATAACACTCTGCAAACGAAAACAAAAGAAAAACTAAAGAAAACTGAAACAAGCCTAACACAATACAACCATAACCTTGCCTTTAATAAATCCGATCTCTGAAAAATTTTTCATACACCTTGACTCTCCAGCAATTACAGCAGCAGGTAAGGTTGGTTTATAAACTTGGTACATAATGTCAGCACTATATTTCTGTGTGCCAGGATCTCAGGAGGCCAGTCCTCACCTGTTAGCAGCACCTCTGGGTTTACTTGAGAATCCCACAGGAGAGGGAAACAGCAACAACACGACCAGGTAATAGAGCCCAGCACGGTGGTCAGCTACAGGTCAGAGCAGCAGGTGACATTCAGGTGTGATTCATAGTCCTCAATATATGAGATCCAGGAGGAGAGATGTTCCAGCCTCAGCACTGAACAGCTAGTAATGTGAGCAAGGCTGAGGGATTGTACAGGTAGCACAGGGAGGAGGCGCTTGTCACACGTCACTGCAGACAACCCTGCACCTGTTAACCTCACTCCAGCACGGGACATACTGAAAGGAATGTCAGCTCCAGACAGGGATGTATAATGAGAAGGCAGAGAAAATGTGTGTACATTCCTATAAGAAAATTTCAGATTATATTTCCAGATTATATCTTGCAAATACGTTTATATTTTCCACATGCAACAATGTCTGTTTTAGGAAATGGCAGGGCAGACATGCATAAAAAGATGTCTTGACCATAAATCCATACTCTAAATTTCTTTGATATAGGCTCCATACTGGTCTAGTGTTCTAACTGCTGTGACTCCCCTACCTCCAGAATCCGCCACAAAAGTTCAAGGGGTTTCTCCATTTCTCCCAATATCTAACTCTTAAAAATAGACCGAAACAGCATAAAAAAAGACATCAAAACAGGCACTCATCAAAGTATAGTTTACATGAGTCTGTTTATTACAAAGGATAAAAGCAACGCGTTTTGTACAATAAAAACAAAGTGCTTCATCAGGTTGTCAGTACCTAACTCTTCTACTCTTCATCTTGGGCTGCTTCATGCGTCACTGGGGGCACAAAAAAAACAAAGTTCTTTATCAGGTTCTACCTAACGCCTCTTCTCTTCGTCTTGGGATGCTTCTTGCGTCACAGGGGTGTTTTATGAGATAAGGTTTATGCCACAAAAAAAACAAAGTGTTTCATCAGGTTGTACGTACGGTAACTCTTCTCCTCCTCGTTTTGGGTTCCTTCCTACGTCACAGGGGTGTTTTCTGAGCTAAGGTTTAGGCCACAATAAAAACAAAGTGTTTCACCAGGCTGTCGGTATCTATCTCTTCTGCTCCTCATCTTGAGGTGTTTCCTGCATCACGGGGGTGTTTTCTGAGCTAAGATTTAGGCCAGTGGCATTCTCATGGTGTCATAACACCATTGCCTTGAATGTGTGTGCTCTCGATGAAAATGTAGAAGCAGTTCATAATAGCGTTGGAAGCTTTCAAGCAGCACTCAATGGCTGATTGTTCTCTGAGATAACTGTGGCTAGGCCGGTAGGAAGCACACATGCACAAAAGTGCCCACCCTCACAATTCTGGCCATTGGCTATGTCAGAGTAAAGAAGCCACCACTGAAGCGACCATCACTGCTAGATAGAACACAGTGATGGTCGGTGACCTAGACAACGAGCAATAAACACACAAATGGAGCTAAAGGTTATAGCAGGTGAAAAATACATATTTGGTAATGACGTTTACGTAGGAAGTTGTTTATTATACCCTAGCTTATGCCCCAAGCCCCATTTGTTGAAGTGGGAATACCCCTTTCATTTTTAGGTTACACAAAAAATATCTACTTTGCACGTCTGCTCACTCTTCCTGGTCTTATTAATGCCATTAGTAAGGGCCTCCTGCTATAACCACACTAAATGCTTTGTTATAGCATCAACCTTTCCTAATCTTCATATAAAATTATAAATTTTGATCTGATAGCATTTTTCTATCAAATAACAGACATATATTCTACTACTGCAATTGTTAGAGAGCCCATGAAAAAGGCATTCTTTCTCAGGTTCACAGTTTACATCTTCTATGGGCTGTTAAAATAAGGGTGAATTTGCAAAAGTACAATGGTCCCTTAAATTACAATGGTCTTAAGATACAATATTATCAACATACAATGGTGTTTTTTTGGGCCATTGTATGTTAAGTGTGGTTTTGACATACAATGTCTCAAACACTGTCGTTCTGCGGCATCTGTTACTGTCTGGAAGATCCAAACAATTGTCTTGAACATTTAGCTTGGAAAACCTTTGTAGTAGTGCAGTGCATGCAGTGATTGGCGGTTTAGTAGCTCCTCTCTACAGTACAGTACAGTACGGTACTATATGTTCTGTATTGCTCTTTACATGTGCCTGGATGAGCTGCTCTACAATTACAGACCTTCTTCAGGCTAATTATGGGTTTCTAAAGAAAATCTGTTTGATTGTGGCTTAATATTGCTTTAATTGACAATAATCAAAATACGAGGAGTGAAAAGTTACTTTTTCAAGGATATTATGTTTATGAATTTTGATTTTAAAATGGTAGCTTGTTATTATGTGCCAGTCATAAAAAATAATTGGGATACAAATCATCCATATATGGTGAAATGCTTTGACTAAATGCATTGTTTAAAACAACTCTGTCATGTCTCCTGTGCTACCCTATCTTGGTATAGGAAAGAGAGGGAGGTGGGTGGTGAGGGACACTGAGTTTGCTGATTATATTCATTTTTATTGTGTTTTTTTTCACTTTTTATTTGATTCAATGCCTCTGCTTCTCTCCAGTCAGCACATGCAGTGGTTGAAAAATTTTAATGTATTCAAACTTATACTGTACAATGTTCCCTCAAGTTACAATAGCCTTAGGATACAATAATTCACCATGCAATAGTCTTTGTATCCTGAAATCATACTTACCATACAGTGTCACAGACACTGCTGATCTGCAGCTCATGTGATTGATGGAAGATCCAACCAATAATCATGAAGATTTTACTCACAAAACATCTGTGTTTGTTAAGAGCATGTAGTAATTAGTAGTCCAGTAGCACCTCTCTACAGTAGAGTGTGTTACTGTAAGTTCTTTCCTGCTCTTTTATGTGTCAGGATACGCAGCTCCTTTGGGCACTAGGTGAGGGCCCCATTTTCCTTTTTTCTGGTACATTATATTTAAAGTACAGGAACCAAATAAGGTCCGATCCTTAAAATTAAAAGTAATTTCCAGCAGCTTTTTCTGTCATATATAAGGATTTGCTTTATCTGTATTAGTTATCCGCTTCAATTTTTTAATTGTCATTATATTGGCTGACATTTTGGAGCCACAGAACCAATTACAAGTTTTCCATAAAGTTATGGTTAAAACCAACAAAGGTTGCCCAGAACCAATAAATATGGTATGTTAAGAGACCATTACATTGATAAAGCAGTGAGAAAGCAACAGCCAGTAGGCAGGGTCAGATCAAGATTGCTGAAACCAAGAGTCATGTCCCCTCATTAGTGTAACTGTATACTTACAGAAAAAAAAATAACAGGCATAGTGCTCCAACAAGCACTGCAGCCCCCAATTTTTTTAAATCAGTGGGGATCACATGCAAACAACCTCAATGAAGACATCATATGTCTAAGTAAAGTGTCAAAAAATGTATAAAAACGACACTTAACATCAAAGATATATAACAATGACAAAGTTTCGCACAAGTAGTAAAGAAGATTGTAAAGTTACACTAAAGAGATTGTCCACTTTATCTGCTGCCCAATTAGGAAAAAAAAGCCCATACCCACCCTCCTTCACACCTCTGTTCCAGTGCTGACTCTACGAAATCTTGTTTTCTACGGTGGAACATTATTATTTTATTTCTAAACAACGTGGACAACCACTTTAAGGAGTCCTCTGTCTAATGTTACTTATATCATTATAAAACAATATAATAATCTTTAAACAGCTCCAAAATATGCCACAACACACCCAATGCTTCAGAGGAACAATACCACAGTAATATGTTATGCATTTGCACATGGCAACATTTTTCCATAGGGGCCCGTAGAAATCATTGAAAAAAAATTACTTTTGCATGCCTCGGTATGAATTTGGTGGTTTTAAGTTTAGGCCCTTAACTTGGAAACTGCATTAAATTGGTATTCCCATTTCATTGATTAGCTTTAAGTGTGTCAGAAAAGGTAAATAAAGTGTTACTAAATATATTGCTGTTTTGATTTTCAGTACCTTCAAACTAGAGTTCTTAACTCCTGCTTGTGTTCACAAACTTCTCTAGTTACCTACCACATGTCTCTGCTCCAATTGGCTCTAGAGCCCTGGCCGGGATAGTAATGTCACTTCCTGCTGTGTCTGAAGAGCAGCACAGGAGCTTATTTATGTTTCTTACTGACAAATGTTAACCCTTTACAGCTCTGTAGCTGCCCTGCTGTTAAAACCCTTCTATTACTAATGTTCTTCTAACAGGGTAAGCTAGGAATTGATATGCCAGTCACTGCTGTAGAACCACCCAGAACCTGAATAGGAAGTGGGAGCCTGAAGCTGGCTGTGAAATGCAGGCTTTGTGAAACAGCACAGTGAAAACACCCCTTTAAGCCAAAATATGTTAGTGTGCATGAGACCTAATTCCATTAGTTGATTTAAAACAGGCAGACACACGGCTTCAATACGATATCAGAATCCTGTTTTTGTCCTCAGACTTGGCGTCTATTTGCATCTAATCCCTTTATTTCTCTTTCAAAATCCAAAATAGAAAATGCCTAGTGCCTAGTTTAGTTTCTGACCAGTGGTGTGACAACAGTCTATTAACAAACTGGATTGTTTTACAATGGATGCAAAATTTTGTTTTTGTCTGAAACAGGACCAAGATCCAGCAAAACATGGAATGAGATTATGGGTTACATCTGATAAACTGCTGAAAAGAAAATAATCTTTACATATTATGTACTTCAACCAGGAAAGATAAGAAAACAGATTGGAGTATTAATACTGTTCAGTTGCTTTTTCCACAGTCTTTCCTATTATATGGACTTTAGACACTTGGGAAAACATTGTTATATGTTTCTATATGCGCAACAGGTATAATAAAGTGACGATAACTGATATCTCCGCTATCAGCTTCACGTGGTAAAGTTTACAGTGCTTCACATGAAGAACACTCAGCACATCTGTCTTTTCTGAAATGAACACTTTCCAGGAGAGATTTATATTTGATACACATAGTATATTGCTTTATCTATTTATTACCATTCACTGATCTTTCCAATCAATGCATATGTCCTGGAGCTGCAGTGTGTAGAAACCTCCTGTCATTTCATCTTCTACTTTATACTAAATCATCTATGAAAACTTTAAGGGTGCGTCCCCACGGCAAGGGACATATGACCGTCCGGTTTATCTACCGTATGTCCGTTTGTGTGCGTCCCAGGCCGCGTCGGGGTGGGGGGGCGGGAAAAGCTCTCAAGAGAACATGGATTCCGTCGCTCCTCCCCCCGGCAAACCCGCCCGGGGGAAAAGTACATCATTGTCTAGGGGCCGGAGGGGCGCCCCGCCAGCTCCGCCCCCCCCCGTATTCCGGCGGATTTGTGCGCCATACGGCCCCAATCCCCCTGAAAAGCCGGGAAACAGGGGCCCCTAAGGGTGCGTCCCCACGCCAAGGGACAAATACCGGTCGGGTTATCTGACCGGTATTTGTCCATTTTGTGTGCGGTCCCCATGGCCGCGGGGTGGGCGGCTTTTCTCTGCAATGAGCGGAGAAAAGCCCTCCCCCTCCACATTCACTTGCATATACTCCACTTGAAAACCAGACGGAAGAATGTGCATGTAGAATGTTCTTCGGGTGGCCCGTGGGCGGAAAAACCGCCGGGCGGAAAACCCGTGCAGTGGGGACTGCTGCACGTGTTTTCCCTAGAGCCCTATTGTACTCATTTTTGGCTGGTTTTTCAGACGGTCTGCAAAACCGCAAACCGTCTGAAAAACCGGCCAAAAATCCATGCCGTGGGGACATGCCCTTAGGGCAGCTCAGCTGAACATGCTGTGCAGTTTAACTCATTTAGAGAGGAGTGGCTAATAGACTCTCTATAAAGTTTTCTTGGCTTGGCAACATGGCGCAGAGTATACTGTTTGTTTGGAGAGATGTATTCTGTTTTCCAGTTATACAGTATCTTTTGTGTATCTAGTCCTGTCCAACTCATATTAAATTTTAGTAAAAGGGTTTAGTTCTTTGCATTTGTGCTGGTATCTGTTAAGTCCTTGCTTATCCTTGCATTTCTGGCTCTGCTTAGTTCGCCCTTTGTGTGTGCTGTTTATTAATGACTGTCGTCTTGGCATTTCTGGGTTCTTGTGCGGTCTTATTTATATCAGGATTAGTTGATATCTTTTTTTATTAGTTTAAGGGAAAGTCAGGCTATGCCTCTACTGCACACATTTTCAGTCATTTTTTTCAGCATTTCTCGTTTTCTTAAGCTGCTGAAAAAATGACTTGAAACAGGTCCCATAGACTTTAATAGTAAAATTGTTCTGTAGTCTCCACAGAACGTTTTTTTTCTGCTCGTTTTTGCTGCTGGTAGTTTTTTGTAACGTTGCAAAAAAACGACAGAGCAGGGCAGAAAATGTACTATTGGAGTCTATGTAAAGTGCCTGAAGTCTTTGGCATGTTTTTTTTTTAAAAAAATCCATAGTAATTATAATGCTGTGCATTTCTGCCAAAAAACACAAAACGCACCAAAAAACTGACGTTTTTTTCAGCTGCTCTTGACAGGCAGTGGACAAAAAACTCAGTTTTATGAATGTTTTTAGGGTTTGGTTATCAGTGAGTTTTGTGTCCAAAACCATGTAGACCTAGCCTCAGGCTCAGAAAAGGAGAAACCCCTAGTGGATTCCTGGGCATGATGGTCCACTAAGAATAACAGGCCTGGGGCTGCTTTTCAGGGAGAAAAGCAGAGAAAGAGAGTTAGAAAGCAAGTAGCTATAGAGTGAGCCCAAGAATCAACTCCAGTGGTGGGCTTCCAGAATCAGCTCCACTGCTGAGCCAAAGAATTAATTTCACTGGTGGGTCCCAGGCACCCCAGTCCAACACTGGGGTGAGTGAAATGTCAGTGGGATCTGGTGCTAGGGATAGGTCTAGGGAAAAATTCAGGAAGACTCAGTCAGTTATCATTTGCCAATACAGATTGAAGCCATTTGTGGTATCATCCTTTAATCTTTATCAGTGATCAGTGTCCCTTCTATCATCTGCTTTGTTCTCCCATAAATCTTATAACCAGGAACAGTTAGTCCCTCTTTGGTTTTCTTTGATGCATGCTTTAGATATTGTTTACTGCGACATCTGGGTTGGCTTTAACTCAGCTTTATGGAAGTACTGGAAGCCACCGTAGAACCCAGAAAAGGGTGAGGCCAAGTTATGTCATTTTGTGCCAGTCAGCGTCATTACACAGGGATAGTTATTTTAGAATATATTTCAAACTTCTTAAAATTTACTATCGCCAGAAACATTTTTCCTGAAGTTCAATAACTTATAAAAGCAGAACCGTTGGCTGGAAGTGCACAAAAATACCAGGCAGCAGACAACTAGAAGATGTTAACCCCTCCAGACTTATAGAAACAGTAGGAGCCTGGTTTCTAATAGTTGGAAATTTCTGTTCATTAAAGGGGTTGTCTCACTACAATGATTCATCTTCCCTCAGTCCTGTTTTCTTGGTTTCATTTTGGATTCAGGGCGTATTTACTGGCTTCTACTAGGCAGCAGTAGAAGCCAGGTCTGTAGCTATAGCAACCAGTACTGGCAGCCTATCAGGAGAGTTTGAACAGTTCTGTAACTATAGCGACCTGAGGAGCTGATGCAGCCCATACAAGAGGGGATATCTAGGAATAGGTCACTGTTAATGGACACATATTGCAAAGTGATATGTGTTTGCAAGATTTTTAATATAAAAAGCAATCTTTGTAGTGAGACAACCCCTTTAATGTATAATTACAATCTACACTCCATTACTGCAGCTACATGGACATACGAACAGATTGTGAACAGGAACAGACCAATTGACTTCTATATGAGAGTCTTCTAAGGCTATGTCTACACGAGAATCCAGTGCTGTGTAGACGTAACCTAAGCATGATCTGAGCCCCTGGAAGAAGGGAGGGGAAGTGCGTGAACTGTGACTATCTCCTATTGTGAATGGTGGATCCTGTGTTCTCTATACATATCGGTGTCTCCTTTCAGTGTAATCCTGCCTGTGCTGATAATGAGAAGACTGCTGAAAAGCTTTCTCTGCAGAACAGGAAGTATCCTTGTTGCCCATTGCAGCCAATCAGAGCTCAGATTTCATTTCTTTAACTGCTCTGAAAAAATGAAAGCTGACCCCGTTTGGTTGCTATGGGCAACAAGGACAGTCTTATGCTTAGACAGGTTTTAGAAAATACTGAGGCCTACTCTGTATGTTATGAGAGATAGGGACAAGGACCAGTCGTAACAATCCCTATACAGTACTGCGTTGGTTGCCTGTAACACCCATCATGATTGCCATGTAATACTTCATTTTCTCTGTGGTGACAGCTTAGGGGATTTGTACACTCCCAGCCAAGTACACATCACAGCTAAGGCTGAGTTCACACAATGTCTTATTCGCCACGCTGACACTGTAAGCACTGAAAAATATTGTTTCCTCGTTGAAAATTCCACATTTACAAGGCTGAATTTCAATGGGGAAATGACGCAAGTGTACGGGGCCGATGGCAAATCCATGCAGAATCCGGCGGAGTATACACCATGTTGCATATTCTGCCGGATTTTTAAAGCAACAGTAAAATAATCCGTGCTGTATAGACTATAGCATGGATTTTTCATTGCGGTCTATGCTGTGCAGTGTACCGTCAGATTTTCAGTGGATTCAAAATACTGAATCTGCCGAACATCTGTGCAAAACCCTGTGCTGTATAAACATAGTCTAAGGGTCCAAGCAGCAGGAGACACCTTGTGAACAACTAAGGGCCACATGTATGAAAACTATCTAGGTCTAAAACTCATTTTGCTGCCCATAGAAACCAATCAGAGCGTCCCTTTAATTTCATATAGTGCTCTGAAAAAATTAAAGGGGCGCTCTGATTGGTTGCTACGGGCAACAAATTGAGTGTTAAGCCCCGTTCACACGGCTTATTTGCCGACGGATTGGCGCCGTATTCCGCGCCGGATTTGCGCTTCAATACGGCGCCAATCCGTCGGAGTAATTACGTAATCCACCCATAGAAACAACAGCTGCCCTTTAATTTCATATAGATTGCCTGCACCGGTAAACAAATTAACAGGGGCGCTCTGATTGGTTGCTACGGGCAACAAATTGAAGTTTAAGACCAAGACTGTTTTCATACATGTGGCCCTAATTTTCCAATAAACCTTCTAAGGTAAAGTTTTACCTAAAATGGATATTCCGTTTTAACTAAAATAATTTACATGTTGCAGACTACGCACACCAGAAGCTAAAGGGTGACAGAAAATGTCCTGTGTAAGCAATGCAGGTGATGACTCGCTCATGAAAATATGCATTTCCAAGCAGACTATGACAACTTTGTTACATGGGTGAGTTAAATCCTGATCTAATGAAATTACAAAGTAACTTGTCGCTTCCCTTTCAAGTCACCATCATCTGCATGCTTCCTACCTCAGTGTGAAGGTGCCAAGCCCTGAGGTGTGTTTGTTTTCTGTTCAAACAAAATATACATGTATAGTAAACATTTCCAGCAAGTTTTTGTGTTTTCTTAAAGAGATTTTATTCTGAGTTTACTTTTTCTTCTTCTTCTTGTTCTTCTTCTTCTTATTATTATTATTATTATTATTATTATCTTTATTTGTATTACCTTCCTTAATGACCACATGCCATCTTTTGGCGTCGCTGTAGACATCGGAGTTTGCGGCGCTGAGAACGGGGCTGTACTACACAGCCCTGATCCCAGTGCAGCTCTTGCGAGCACCGGGGAGCGGGGGAAACCTCCGCACACCGGTGCTTTAACCCTTTGATTGCCGCAGTTCGTCACCGCAGCGCAATCAAAGGGTTTTCCCTGCTCTGTTGGGTGATCGGAATGCCCAGTGACCCAATAGAGCCCGGGGAACGTCTGCACAGTCAGCCCTGGGGACCTAGAGTAGCTCCAGGGCTGTCTGTGTAACAAGTCAGTGATCAGGGCAGCCTGTGTGCTGACCTGATCACTGCCTGTGTCAGACTGGCACAGATTATAATGTATTAGCATATATGAATATGCTAATACATTACCAAGTGTAAAAAAAAAAAAAAAAAAAAAAAAAGTAACACACTTATCCCTTCCTGGGATTTAAAAAAAACAAAAAAAGTAAACCACATAACAAGTGTAAAAAAATAAAAAATTTAATATTACAATAAAAATAAATATTTAATAAAAAATAATTGTGCATACGTTTCCCCCCCAAAAAAAGCTACACATATTAGGTATCCACATGACCATAATAACCTGTGGAAATAATCTAACAAGTTATTAAGTGTGAAATTTGAATCGTGTAAATTTAAAAAATATATTGAAAAAAAATTCTGCAATTATTTATAAGTGAATTTAAACTATCCCCCCATAAAGTAAAACTTGTCTCAAATAAAACGAGGCCTCATACAACTGCGTCATTGAATAAATAAAAAGTTACAACTATTACAACTGAAATGCAAGGAGGCAAAAACAAAAAAAAATTTCTGATCATTAACTACTTTTCGGGCGTTCGGCTTAAAGGGGTTGTCTCACTACAAGGATTGTTTTTTATATTAAAGATCTTGCAAAAACAAGTCACTTTGCAATATATGTCCATTAACAGTGTCCTACCTATTCCAAGATATCCACTCTTGTATGAGCTGCATCAGCTCCTTAGGTCGCTATAGCTACAGACCTGTTTGATCTATCCTGATAGGCTGCCAGCACTGGTTGCTATAGTTACAGACCTGGCTTCTACTTCAGCCTAGTGGAAGCCAGTAAACACACCCCTGAATTCAAAGTGAAACCAAGAAACCAGGACTGAAGTAAGATGAATCAATGTAGTGAGACAACCCCTTTAAGGGGTTAAAGAGCTCCCTATAAGCTGATTTGAGATAGGGAGCAGTCTTATATTGATTGAGCAGATTGTCACATGAAATTGCTATCTTTATTCTCTATCATCTTTAGGTTTTTTGGCTCTAGTACGTGCATATAGTGGAGAAATCAATGCTGAACTGGCTTGGAATAGTAGAAATCCCACATAGCTATGAGCCTGGCAATCAATTGATTGAATCAAGGGATTAAATGTTTCTCCAATCCTAACTATAATAGTGGGTGCTAAGATGCCATCAGACAGTTATGCATCCATTCCAGGGTTGAACAAGACATCCTGCAGCAGTGTAAAAGTGGAGCACTGTAAAATTAGTCCCTTTATTTCCATTGTCACCAGGACAATTTTATACACATTTGGAAAACACAAAAAAAAGAATTTAAAGATTTTTTAAAAATTATTTTATACTCCCAATACTCCCAACCTACACAATGAAAGTGGACAACTGGCACATTTTGAAAATACCACAAGATACCCTTAGGCCCTTAATGCAATTTTTCATAAAAGCCTATAGCTTGCAAAGAAAAAATACATAAAAAGTAGTGTGATTGAGATACAAAATGTGCAGATTTCATACAGGCAGTCCACAGGTTACGAATGGGATAGGGACTGTAGGTTTGTTCTTAAGCTGAATATGTATGTGTCGGAATATATATATTATATTTATTAAATGAAATTCCAGCACAAAAGTTTTTTTTTTTTTTTTGTATAGTGCAGGAAAGGGTTTTTACATTTGTTTTGCCTGTGCCCCTATTTCACCTTATTTTCAACTGATGTGCTGCTGTGGAATGCTGGAACATGCAGTTCCACAGCTACTATTTGCTATGGAACTACAAGTGCCAGCGTTCCCCATAAGTCTCCATTTGTAACTAGGAGACAGGTGTAAGTTGGAACGTTGTAAGTCAGGGACTGCCTGTACATGCTGCTCATGTTGGTGTCTACATGCATTTCTAGAAATAACTAAACAAGATGCTGATAAATATCCAAGTCACACTGTATTTACAGTATTTACAGCTCGTTCTGCCTCGGGTACTGAATATAGTCCATTAGGATGAGTGCACACATTGCAAAAATAAACAGATCTTGCCACATATCCACAAACACTGCCACAAAAAGGATCCACAGAACCCATGTCCAGGACTCCAAGAACTCTCATCCTAACCTACAAAAATTACACACAAAAGACCCCTTCAATAGGCCCACCGACTCCCAAAACTCAGCACTTTCCTAGCCTACTTCTAAGCACCTACCATCTAAGTATAACATGACGTAGGGACATCTAATCTCCTAGGAGCTAATAAATGACCCAATCCTCTGCAGTTCACTGAGACTTTAGTCCTCCTTGAACAAAACTCCTTACTAAATAGTTTTTTTTAATTCAACACCAAACAGTCGACACAAACAAAAATAAAACACCTGCCGTAGGTGACTAGTGACAAATATGACCCTGGTCAAAGTCAACAGATGTCCTGATGAAATGCAAGAGTGATTTCATAGTAGAAACTCCCACCCCACTGACAGTTATATGGTATGTACTCTCTGACTAGTAAAAGGGATGATAACATGATAAAATTAAATCATGATAAAGGTTTTTGTATGTTTCTGAATCCATTAGAATCTGTACTAGTGGAGAGCAACAGTAACAGACTCTGATCTTAACTACTTAGTTATTGTGGGAAGGGAGTCAAAAAACATCTCTCACCGCTTCCCGTTGGTAAATAATCCAGACGCTGAAGGGCACTAGAAAAAAGATGGCCACAGCAGCCTCTTTCTTACACAACATAGTATACAAATTATGAATATTATAAACATTATTAGCATGAAAATCGTCCTAAAGAGGATGACTGTACATAGGAGGTTGTGAGTGCCCCCATCCTGTAGTACCGGAAAACGGAATACCAAAGTCACACACAAAAAGGTACTCACCTCATGTTTACGAGGATTTTGTTTTTATGGCATTCACTCTTCGGTATAAATGGAGAGTAATCAGTATTCTGCAGCTCAGTCCGCTACTGGTGATAACAAATATGTAGAGTGTTTGTTATGTTTTAGTACTTAAAAAAGAAAAACACATTATTTTCTAAATTTGTACTGCAGCACCATTTTCTTAGATTATCAGAAAAGGTAAAATCTTAAAATATAACTTTTATTAATATACATAAAATAAATTACCAGCCTCCCCAAAAAGACCTCTTAACTCTAGACCCGCAGAAGCAAACAGGAGGAAAACCACAGGCAAGAAAAACCTTACCCTACTACACCCTATAAGCTAGATACTATAAGGATACCCTAGCCTACAGGCACAGGGAATTCACCCTTATAAGGGCGTCCCCATCCAGAACCTAACCCTCTTACTAACCACAAAAATCCTACTATTCCCTCACAGAGAAAAGTCCCAATATATTTCATTCCTCCCTGGATGCTATTAAAAGGGTTTTGCCATGATCTAATGTTGACGTGAAATCCTCCAAAATGGGTATTTTATTACTTTTCTAAATATATGTCATTAAAAAAAGTGAAGCCTCTAAGAGCTACAGCCTGACTTACATGCCCTTAGTTTCCTGACAGTTTACAGGACCAGGAGCTGACAGGAGCGGATCTGGCCGCGCTTGAATTGTTTGCACTTCTTATCTGATTGCAGGGAACATGAACGAGCTTTGAAGGGACTGGGGAGAAAAGATCCTGTGTCTTTTGTATAGAGAATCCACTGGTTGTAATGTAATTATCTGAGTAAACATGCAGATGCTCCCTGCTCAGCCCTCTCCCTCCCCTGCAGCAGTTCGTGAATAAATGAAAGACACTGCCAACTCAGAGTTTATCTTCTCTCCTTAGCAGATAAGAGGGAGAAACTTGTGCACAATACAGTTATCCCCTGTGGATTAACCAAATAACATGTTTGCTCAAGTACAGAGACTGAATATCAGGAACGTGCATGGAAGGTGGAGTGATGACATCACAGAGGAGGTACTTGTTTTTATAAACGCAGAAACAGAACACCCCTTTTTCAAGCCTCAAGAGGGGAGTATCAGCCTGTTAGGTGAGAAACTCACTTCTTGGCAAAACCCCTTTAAGATCTCCTCAGGGGACAATTATTAGGGGAGAATGAGGGTATATTTGAACACAAATGTGCACACTAGTATTTAAATACTCAACTAGTCATACTTATACTTTTACTTTAGAGGGTACAGTACACACATTAATAAGTTCAGTTTATCAAAACAATTTTTCAAAACATGCATAATAAAGCTGGGTAAATCTCCTTTTATGCATATAGAGATTCATTCACCACATAATGCATAAAGCAGAGAGGGGGATCCACAAGCAAACCACAAGACAGTGTGACACTCAAACAAGAACAATATCTCTTACCCAGTTAATAATCAGTAATTGTATGACTGCTCTAATGACAACAGTCCCTACCTTAGTTCAGGGACAGACACAACTGCAACCTTTGCATCCCACCTGCTCCATAGTGGCCTCTCTAATTAGATTAAAATGATATTCCCATTTCATTATACTGAAATGTGGTGTTTAATCATGTAAAAATATGAAAATTACTAAATCCCTTTCATTTTCAAAAATGTGGTGTTATCTATGGCTATTGATTTCTATTACTAGTTGTCTATGGCTACGGCCAACAATGCATCCTAGCAGTGTGCATGTGCTGTTATGTTTGCACTGCTGATGGCTGAGATGCAAGGAACGTGGCATTTCTCTGCATGGCACAGAAAGAGGCAAGAATGAACTCCACTTGTGGGCTCCAAGAATGAACCCCACTGGAGGGCCCCAAGAATGAACCCCACTGGGGAGCCCCAATAATGAACTTCACTTGTGGGCCCCAACAAAGAACTCCACTGGTGGGCCCCAAGAATAAATTCCACTGGTGGGCCCCAAGAATAAATTCCACTGGTGGGCCCCATTTTAAAAAGAAATGTCCTGAACGACTAGGGAAAAGGCAAGATGGGTGGAGAAACTGTACACACTGAACACAGGGGAAGATGGACACCATGGTGGTGGGGTTTTACTGTGCTTGCTAACCAAACTTACAATTGTTGGTTTTAAGGACCACAGAACTCCACATGCTACCGATATTGGTAAATACTGACTACTTACTGGCATTGAAAGCATGCGCGTTCAGACAACTGCCGCTTGCCTGAATTGTCAATGAACCAGGAAGACTCGCCTCCTGTTTGCACCAGCAAAGAGAGAGATACAAGCAGACAGGGGATGAGAAGATATAGTAGAGTGGCAGATGGGAAAACCCTTATACATTTTTTCCAAATTTAGGCTTCAACATAATCTGTTGGCTCCATAAAATCTGCATTTTACTTTGCTTAGATTGTACGTTCATGACAGTGTACAGTGCCGGTCAAGAATGGCAGGTATGTGTCAGTAAGAGAGCTGTGCAACCATAAAATGTTCAATGATCAAGCAGGTGGTACAAATTCCATAAAACCAAGCTGCACAGAAGATGACTGTGACTCTCAGGAATCTCAGCAGGGGCATTACCGCCATGAGAATAATTTACAAGTAACGAAATTCAGATGTGCACATGAAACATCTCAGTAATATGGTTAAGTTTCATTACATGGATGACTGGTTATTTGTAGGTAAAACGCAGCCTCGCGACCTCAGATTGTGACATAGTCAGCTGTAAAGAATAGTGACTGGGAATGTCTTGTCTCCGTAGAAGATGATGACCATTACAAAAAAAATGTATACAGCACAGGGTATATATAGATATATTTTTTTGGTGCGTTTTTCTGTAGGATGCCTTTGTATAGAACACAGTTAATAACATTAGTTAAAAAAGTTACAAAGGTCAAGCAACATATACAGGCACAAGGAAAGAACCTCCTTTTGGCCTCCAATGAGTGAATTAAAACATTTGATGTACAAGCAAAAAACATTCCCATTTATACACCAAAAGTGGTCCTCAACGCTATGCAAACATAGCAAAGCCTGAACTGGGCTTTTATACATTTCAAAGCTAAGCTTTGTAAACCTGTCCCAACACATACACACTTCAGAGCTAACTTCAGAAATGAGTGTAACTTCAGTATGTGTCATAAGACTCAAGCTCAAGACAACTAAAATGTAGGTCTTCGCCAGTTTTACCTAGTTCTACCCAGGAGATGTGAGGATTAACTGTTGGTCTCAATCCATACACAAGCCATGTGAGCACTGACCATTAAAACTGGTGACTGATGAGTCATAATATTTCAGAACCAGGGTAAACCAGAAGATCTTATGGTTCTCTGGTGGTCCTTGTCAAATCCACAAAAGAAGTGTGTCCTCCAATATGGAACCTACTTATGTATATTCTCCAGCTAATGGAGGAACCACTAAAGATACCAGAAAGGTCATTTAAACAATCCATTTGTGATACATTCTTATTATTAGACTTACTTTTGTTAAAGGGATTGTAAAAAGAGATTTAAGGGGTTTTCCACTAAAAAAAAAAATGAATGGATTTTATTGGGGCCAGGGTGGACCAAGAAATAAAGAAAAAAAAACTGATACTTATATAGCTGTCCCCTGCCGCTGCCATCCTGGAGCATCTGGTGATCTGCTCCTCTTTGAGTCCAAGTTTTTGTCCCGACATGCTGGGTAGTCTCGTGCATGGATTGCAAGCCTCTCCTCTGAGTTGGGATGATTACCTGGAAGTGTAGAGGAGCGGGTCATCAGGAGTTTGCGAGAAGCAGTAGCTTAGGACTGCTAGATAAGTATCATTTTTTAATTTTTTTTTACCAGCCTTTCTCCAATTACATTGAATATTTTTTAATGGACAACACCTGTAACACCTGTAGTATCACACACAACCTGTGGACAGGTGTAGTGCTGTTTTTGAAGAATAAACATCCAAGTTTTTCTTATCCCTTTTACCAGGGCTATGGAGTCGGCAAGCCAAAGCCCCGACTCCAACTCCTCAATTTCCCAAACCTCCAACTTCTACTCCCGACTCCGACTTCAACTCCCGACTCCAACTCCGACTCCCGACTCCCTCATACACGGCGCATGTTTAAGTGATAACTTTACTGTAGTAAAATGGTAACATCAGGATGTTTATCACCTTATGATACAATAATCAAGCTATTTGGGTAGAACAGACACTGAGAAGCAAAAGGGTAACAATCTTTTGATCTTTTGAACAGTTGTGGGTAGAGTTGAAAAAAAAGCTGTATTTGTATCCAAGTCCAGTCTGCACCAACATTGGGAATGTGTAGAAGAGACCTGGGATCAGATTTTGGTCAAGATTCAGAGCAAACGTATATAAATATTGTGCAAATATAAAGTATCCAAACGCCACAATAAACAGCTGATCTCTGGAAGCCCTGAACCACACGTTCAGGTTTCTATTTCTTCCCCTCTTTTTCATAATTTCTAAGATATTTATCACCCACCAACAAACGTCCCCTGGGGAAGCGGGGTGGGGGTGGAAACATGTTGGGACATCTAACTCTGGGAACAATACATATGTATTAACTTCTTTTCATATCTAGGGTGCACTCAGTCCGTTAGACTTTGAAGGTACGTGCACCTTTGTAATTGTGACATACATCTCTGTTCAATCAGGGTCATGTTAGGGGATATTATTAACAGGGATAGGTTCCAGGCGGATCCGTCCTTATCAGGACGAGTGTTCCGTTTATCTTGTAGGCAGGGTTGTTTAGGCATTTTATAGGGTCTCTGGAGGGACAGCATTCCTTTATATACCTGCCTTTTTTTCTTTTTCCCCTGTGTTTTGGATATTGATAGTTCGGCTATATATGTGGTACTATTGCTGTGTGACTATTTACTTTAGTATGGCACTTTTTTAATAGTTTCAATAAAGGTTATTTTTTATTGATAGTTCACTTTCCAAACATACATTTTTTGTATAGTATATACAAGATTCAGGCAGTAAGTATTGAAAACCAAAGGTGGATTTCCCAAATACTAACAAAATAATAAAAATTAACATTTTTAGGAGCAAAAAAGTAACAATGCAGTTACATGACAAGAATCTGCAGAACTAAGCAAATGCTAAATACTTGCAAGTCAAATTTATGTATAAGATCGGTAAGATGACTGTATATAAAATTACAGTAGCCTCATGTACAAAGCTGTAGTGGATGGCGAGATATGGAGCCTGAAAGTCACAAGTTCAAAACATTGTTACCATTTTGCTTGTCAGTGTAAAATATATTTATTGGATATGACTTTAGAACACAAAAAAATTGTAAATATGCAAAACACTGCAGGAACATTTGTGAAGTCTCTGAATTTGTTCTGAGAAATAGGATTGCCTCCATCAGATCCTGCATACATGACCTCACATCTGATCTCATTACTTCCAGGCTAGAGAATGGCCTCTCTACACTAACTTGGCTTGTGGGAAAAGCGGTGACCACAGGGGCAACATCTCTAACAATGTCAGGGTATAAAGGAATTGCCTCAGCCACAGTCAGTTTTGATGAATAGTTGAACTCTTCCACTTCTTTGAAAGCAGGTGAAAAATTTTGCTGAAATCTGTTTGCCATGGGAGTAGAATCTTTTCCCCTGGGGCAACGCTTTGCATGCTCCATGTCATCAATTACACTCCTCATGTGATAAGGCTGAAGATATGGGAGCAGCAGCACTGGCCGGACCCAATTCCTCTTGCTCTTTGCACTGCATCGAACTAACTGGGCCAAATTATTATATATTTTGGGAGTCGGTCCATTTTAGGACGACTCCGACTCCTGCAAAATAGGCACCGACTCCGACTCCACGACTCCGACTCCACAGCCCTGCCTTTTACAATCCAATTCCAATAATAGAGCAAACCAACCAATGGGAAGAAAAAATCTAAATAAATAATGTATACATATATATAGCCTGTGGACAAGAACGGTACTGTTACTGGGGGGAAAAAATCTGATGCTTATTTCTAATAGTAGACAACCGCTTTAACTCCTTTACTTACATGTTATTAACACCCAGTCAGACATTCTGCGAAAATAAGTCATCATTAGTTAGTGTTGCTTTGAAGCTGAGCCTGAACTTAATTGCCATGTGCTGCAGATGCAACATTTCCTAAACAATGCATGTGCCATTGAGTCCCAGGTGACTTGCTACCTTGTCTCATCACCATCATCCAGCAGTAAAGTGAATTACTTATTACTTGCAATACTTGCTGATCTAACTTGTAGATGAGGCTGAAGGATTGTAGATGAACAGGTGTCAAAAATCCATTTGCTGACACATAATAACAATGTATTAGGCAATTTAGGAATACTTTCAGCCGTCTAACATGTTTGACGACTCATATGTGTCAGTAGCCATTTTTTTTGACAATTAGTATGTTTGTTACTATTGATACTTCTATAACAAGAGAGTGTTAGTGACGAGAATAGGTGACTAGGCCTGTTCAGTCACAATTGTACTATTTGTGACGCCATCTCCTGCCCACATCCCCACGCCTGTAGCATTGGAATGTGGAAAGAGAGCGTTGCTACTGTGCAGAGAATAAAGGGCGAGTCAGTTGTGAGAAAGAGAAAATACCATGTCTGGAAGGGTGTACTATTCAGTAATCAGAGGCAGGAAATGCAAACACTAAAGGCTCGTTCACACGACCAGAATTTTTGTAAAGTCGTATGAGGAAATAAATGGGAGGACGTGTCATTTCTCGATGCAGATTCTGTGTGGAAAACTCATCTGATAGCCTGGATGGGGATTAGATCCATTGAATAGGGCTAAATCTGCATCCAAAACGTGGCATACAAAGTCTGCAACATTTTCTTCTGGTTTGAAAATCCATCATCTGAACAAAACTTTAGGGCTTGTTTCACACGGCATGGTATTTTGGGAGGTTTTTCAGACGGTTTTCAGTTTTTGAAAAACCGACAAGCAACACTCCCCTATAGACTATAATAGAAAATCCATTTAGCAGTCCCCATTGAACGGATTTTCCTCTGGACAGTTTTTGACACTGCCGGCGTACCCAAAAACTTAGCACA
This sequence comes from Phyllomedusa bahiana, assembly GCA_025379985.1. Lineage (NCBI taxonomy): Eukaryota > Metazoa > Chordata > Amphibia > Anura > Hylidae > Phyllomedusa > Phyllomedusa bahiana. The sequence goes on along the minus strand of JAODAL010005332.1, from coordinate 59,753 downwards.
TGTTTATTCTTCTGCCCCAGTTTTCGGGCAGAACATGAACATGTGGGTGTGAAGGGGGACGGCTTTAATCCACAAACTGCAGACAAAAGCCGTCCCCCTGTGTGCAAAAAAAAGACAAAACACCAGTCGGTAAATCCGCCCAGTAAGGGGTCTTTGCCCTGTCAACGCACAATTAGGCTGTTTTTTTTCTTGCGTGCCAAAAACAGCATGCAAAGAAGGCCTGCATTTGCCAGGAGCATTTACCTGTATTTTTCTGCCAAAAACTGTTGCAGTAGAATGTTAGATGAAATCAACAGAGAAATATAAAATGCACTCTATACATTGTTTTCTTCCATGTGATGTTTCTCTTTACTTTGGTTGCACTTTTTTTGTTGGGGTGAGGGGTGGGGGGGAGGGGTCAGGGGCATGTTTCCAAATGCAGCATTCTGTAGGCAAGGTTTTTTTCAGGCAGTTTGTAGTGTTTATATTGTTTTTTTTTTTTTCCTGGGTAACTAGATACTGTCCAAAAACTTTAAAAATTAAAAAGTAAATTTTTTTAGGGTTGTACAGAATAGGACTGGTCCACTGGTGAGCTGGTGAATCCCCCGGTGGGCCCTAAATTCTGGCGAGTTCTTTAACTTTATAAAGTTAAAAACTATGTCGAGGCGGGCAGCTATTGCCGCAAACCTGATCCCAAACCTGCTCTGGACATAAGGGGAGAAGTAAGTTTTACAGTTTTATTTTCAATTAACAGAAAGACAGCTTTATTAAAGAGGTGTTCCCACGAAGCACAGTTTACTGCACAGTTCTGGTCTCAGCTGCAATCCGACCGTGCATGAGAAAGAGGAGGGTGGTGCTTGTGGCTCCACATTCACGTTTATTGGAGCTCCCGAATATAGCTGAGCGCATATACTCGGATATATTCGGAACTCCCATATAAAGGAAAGGAGAGGATGGTCACAAGCACTGGCCTCCTCATTATGCATGGTCGGCTCGCTGTTAGAAGTACACTTTGTGCGAACACCCCTTTAAGAATGGGGTGACTAGCTACCTACTGGGGGCCTATATTCATAATTACTAAGGACCTAAGTACCTACCTACAGTAATTGGGCTTACCTACCAACCTACCTATGTAATGAGCCTTCCTAGCTATGTAATAGGGGGCCTACATACCAACCTACCTAATGGAGGGCCTATTCACCTATCTACCTAGGCATGACAATAGAGCTGCATGTGTTTTTTATTCCTTTTTTGTCAGGCTTTCACAAAATCATGGGCTTCATTTATGAAAGTTGTCTAGCAGCAAAACTGTCTTAGTTGTACCTTTTTAAACTAATTTGGAAATGAAAGCTGAACTCTAAATAAAGACAGATTTAAATTATGGATTTTCAAAAATTGGGGCCCAGAATTTTAGGTAAAATCAAAATTCAGTGGCATTTTCCATCCTAAAGACGGGATACATCACACCCCCCCCTCTTCCTCCCCCGGGCCCCCTTTTCCTTTTTTGGGGCAGGGGAGGGAGAGCGTCAAAACTCTGCAGACCTCCTGAAATGGGCAGGTTCAAAAATGCCGGGAAGCTGTCCCCCTCCCCCCAGGCCTTCAACCAAAACACCTGCATTTTTGTAAACATTTAATCCCAAACAGCCCCCCTAAAAATTTTACAAAAAATGACACCCCTGTCATTGTGCTGAAAAGGTGTATTATGGGTTTTATATAGGTTGGAGGACAGAGGGTAAATATGGGGGTGTTAATGGGGGGGGGGAGCAGAGTGTATTAACATGTTTTAAATTTTTGGGGGGGGGGACAAGGTATTAAAAGGGGTTTTAATAGGGGTGGGGGGAGCAGGGTATTATATGTGTTTTTAGGGGGTTTTAAGGGGAGTAAAATCTCCATATGCCCCAAATCCCCCTGCCCGGGGTTTTCCCTTTCCCCCTGTTTCTTTTTTTAGTTTCCCACAGCGGGGGGGAGAAAAGCACAGGGAGCACAGGACACCCAATCCCCGCACAGGGGTGAAAATCCCAAAACGGGGGCCCACCCAGGGGGTGGAACTAAATAAAAACCCTCAATCAAAAAAAAGGGGGCAGGGCCCCCGAAAACCCCTTCTGTAGAAATAGCTATAGCACACAGATTAGTCATACCAGCTATACTAACAAATGATTTGGAAATAAAAAAACCAAATTTGCAAAGTGCAAATTTTTTAAAACCGCCCCCAACATTACAGATATGATCTGGGGTTGGAAAGCCCTTTTAAAGAGCTTTTAAGCCCAAATCCCCACATTTAAAAACCCCAATTTTTCCCTGTTAACTTTTTTGAAAGGGGGAATGTGGCGAAAGGCTCGGAGCTGAAGGGGGGATCAATATAGGGGTAAGGTTAAGTATTTAACCCCATGGCTATTTGGGGGGCAAAATTTTGCTGTGCAAAAACCCCCAAGAAAGGCCCTCCCTGACACCAAGAAAAAAAAACTGCTGGGAAAAGGAAAACGGGGTGGGAGGGGGGTTTTAAAAGAAAAACGGGCCAGGCGTACTTTTAAAAAAGCATATAGGGGGCGGGGCACGCCAAGCACTGCTACGCCGCTATACGCTGTGTAAGCATACCCTTATATAGCTAGTACCCACTTAACAACAGCCAATTTGGGAGAAAATTTTTAAATTTCCAAGTATTTGATCCACAGATTTTGTGGCAATAGCACCCATCAGCATCAAAACCCTGTTTAGATTGGGGGGGCCCCCAACCAATGCGAACCCCAATGCAGGTTGCGAGTGGCAATCATGAGATGTTGGGGGCTAATGAATGTTTGTAATGATAAACTCCCAGAGGGGTAAAAAAACTAATACACGAAAATTTTGGGTTTTTGCATTATACTGTATAATCAATCAAGCTTAATTGGATGTTCAAGTCCTCTAAGAGAACTTAAAAAGTTAAATACATTTAAAAAACAAATTTGTCAAAACGGGCTTTTGACGCAAACAAAACCTTATTTTAATTTAGGGCATTTTTCCCAAATTTTTTTTGCATACCCAAAAAAAACATGCAATCATTAATTATTATTATTCAGCAAACCCTTACAATATATAATTAAAAAATCCAAAACCCAACCTTTAAAAATACTAAAACGTCACTGCTCAGGGAACAAAAACCAAAAATTGTCTTGAGGGTTTAAAAACCCAAAAAACCAAAGCAACCTTTCACTTGCTCCTGGAAAAAAAAAAATTTGGGAAAAAAAGAATTAAACAATAAATTTTTACCATTGAAAAAAAGGGGGGAAATTTGGGAAAATATGTTTTTAAACCAAAACATACCTGAAATTTATTTTCCAGAAAAGGGAAACAAACTAATGACTTTGTAATGAGGAGATGAATTTTTTCCCTTCTCTCTTTTACTTTGGGTCCCTTTTTGGGGATCACCATGCTTTTTGCTCATTTTTCCCTTTTTTTTCTTAAAAAAAAAAAAAAGTAAAAGATATGGCGGCCTTGTATGAACCTGCCCCGCCGACTCGCCAGTTCTTCCTCTGTTTTTAATAGTGTACGATCTGACAGTATGTATAAAAATTTTGACGGGCCACTTTTATAAATATTCCTGTTTTACGCCAAAGGTATTCCCTAAACCCAAATGCAAATTTTTAAAAACGGTGGGATTTGAACAAATTTTTTCATGCCCAAAGCGGGGGCCTTTTTTGGCGCATCAACAACTGGCGCAGCACCCCCCCGGGAAAGCAGGGGTGAAATTTTGGGCGACTGCCCCTTTTAAAAAAAAAAAATGGTTTAGATTTTCTTCAACGTAGGGGAGCCCCTTTTTTATCTCCGATTTCAAATTCAGCCCTCTAGAACAATCGAGAGAACGGGCCCTGCTTGTCGCTTTTTTTTTCAAAGTCAAAAAAAACGTTTTAGTGTTTGCAAATTTGTTAATAGTATAAAAGAAATAAAAGGGAGTCTGAATGAGAGACCATATATCATTAAACAGTTTATACACTGTAATACATCTCACTTTGGTATTTAACTACATTAACAGTTAGAAAATTGATATGTCGGTGAAACACAAGAAATTAAAGATTAGAAATACAGGAAAAATTTTAGGGATCTATAAAACATACATCCCAAAATAACCAAACTAAGTCTCAAGACACATTTTTTTAAAAAAACATGGAGGAGATGTAACTTCCCTTTTAGATTCTAAGGTTTTGGAAAAAGTTAAAAAACCATTAGGGGGAAACGGGAGACTGGGGTTACAAAATAAAAAAGCGTTCTGGTTTTAAATGTTTAAAACCATTTTCCCCCCCAAAAATGGTTTTAAATTAAATTAGATCAAACCCCAAATTTAAAAACCTACTAAAGATATAAAAATTAGATAATCTTTGTATTTTAAATAAAAAAAAAAATTTTTTTTTTTTTATTGTTTTTTTGTTAAAATAAAGTTTGGGTTGAGGGGGAAAACGTTAATGATGATACCGAATAAACCCCTGCTTTTCTGTATAGTGCCCTTGTAAATGCCACTCCCCTTTGGGAATTAAAATTTTTTTTTACTTTTTTGGGGAATGAAAAAATTTTTGGGAGACCATTTTAAACAACCCGGGGGCGGCCCTTTACTTTTCTTGAAAATCCTTCAGCGGGTCAGATCCTGCACGGGTGCAGTGAGCTGTTTCATTTCCCTGTCACCCCGTATCATTGGCGCATTCAAAAGTGTTGTGTCTGGCGTACAATATGCCAAGTTTTGGCATACCATGGTTCATACATCTATAGAACATGGCTACTACAGTTTGGCTCAAAACTCACAAAGAAAATGGCGCAGCCCCGTTTGTACACGTCACCATTGGTCTTTTCAATAAAATCACAAGTAGAAAAGGACACCCAGGGGAGGATGAGTTAAGCTTTTATTGTCATCTGAGGAAATACAAACTCCAGTGCAAAATCAGCATCAGAATCTGCAGTTATTTTGAAAGTTCAGTCACATTAACGTACCCTTTGTATGAACAGTGTTTTGGGGAAAATATTGGGCCTCATTTATCAAAACTGTCTAACAGTAAGACTGTCTTTTTTTGCCCATTGAAAACCAATCAAGCTCGTCTTTCCCTTTTTCCAAAGCAGTTAAGAAAATATAAACTGATCTCTAATTTTTTTGCTAAGGGACAACAAAGACAGCCCTTACTGTTTAGAAAAATTTGGGATAAAATGGGGCCCTTTATTTCCTGTGACTTCTTTTTTAGCAGTATCTCCATACGGGGCCCCCCCAAGATTTCCACCCCTTGTTTTTTGGGCCCCAGAAAGGGTAAAAAAACCCAACTTTTAAGACAGGAAATTTCCTCTTTTACACTCCCCCCAAAACCCATTTTAAGGGATTTTTGGGGGTTTCGGTAAAATTTTATAAAAAAAATTTTACAAATTTCCCGCTCCAGTGATATTTTATCCTGAAAGAAGCCATGTAAGTCGTAGCTGCACTGTGGATTTTCTCATCTCAGTCAATCTAATGAAACAAAACCCAAACCCAACAGGGGGTGAAGCCCAAAAAAAATCCCCAGTGTCCAAAAACCCTGTCATTTTGGCTTTGACATCAATTACAATTGACAACAATGCCCTTCTCTTTCAAAAGGGTCCATTTATTGACTCGAGGCAGGGGACCCCACTCTTTGGGGGAGGGCCCCCCTCGGGCCCAAATTGTTTTTCAGGGTACAATTTAAACAACTTTTTTCCAAACGATGACACTAAACCCAAAAGGTTTAAAGGGGGTTTCCCAGTCTGGAAAAAGTGGCGGGCTGCCCATCGGGGTACCACATACACAAATTTCTGTATTGAAAAGCCCACACTGTAACACCCCCCAAAGACTAAATCGGTGAGAACAGTGGCGATGCGAAAGCTCTCCTTGATTCTTCAGTATGGTGGCGCCCTCTTTTTCTGCTCACAGTGGGGTCAATTTTCATCAATGAACAGCACTGAGGACCACGGGTCCAGAAACAAAATAATCTCTGCTAATACAAAATGTTAAATTTTTTTGACCTGGTGATTTTGGTCGGGCCCGTCTTAGCACATAGACCTTTGCAAAAGGGAAATCCTCTCACCCCCCTTTAAAAAGGGGTTTGGGGTTTTTGTTCTTTCTCCCATTCCATAGGCTTTTGCCCCTAAATGAACGGTCTCAGGTGTGAGGGAAACCCACAGGACTCCACTTCTTTCCTTTTCCCTGTGCCCTCTTCCAGCCCTATCTTTTATCTTTGTTGCCCCTGCGACATTTTTGGGCCCCAGTGGCCACTTCCATCTGAGACTCCTGCTTGAACCCCAAAAAATTTATCCCCCCAAAAAAAGGGGACTTTTGGGATAAATTGTAAGGTTTTGGTCACTATATTATGGGACATAAAGGGTCCATGTTTATCAAAATGTGAACGACTTTTTTGGGGCGATTTTTTCCCAACACCCCAACCCCAAATTTTTTTGGTCAAAAATGTGTTTAAAAACCCCACTTTTATCCCAAAATTTGATGTAAAGAACTGTCGTACACCAAAACTGGGCCCCTAATGGGGCCGGGGACCACACTTTTGTAATCGCCAAAAAAAGGATGCGCTGAAACGCCTCCAAAACGAAATGCCCTTTTTGAGGCGCTTTCACCCACATCATTTCAAGTGTATTTTGTTAGGCGCTTTTCACATTTTACAAGTATGTTTTTGGGTGCATTACAAGTTGTTTTATGGCGCACTTCTATATTTGAAAATGATAACCCTATGTGCCTCCATGCTCGAGTCCTCATGGGGGCTTTTACAAAACCCCTTGAAATATGTGCAATGCCCTCAATAGCCGAAACTCGTTTTTGAGCGAAAACAGCGCATCATTTTTGGGCGCTTTAAATGTTTCCCAAACCCGGGGTAAAACCTGACTAAATTTTTTGGGATAGGTGGGACTTTCCCGCACCTTACCTTATTTAATGCACCTAAAAACCAAACTTTCCCACCCCAATTTTCGAACATCCGCCCTTTTTTTTTTTTCAAGTATTTCTGTCTGACCCCAAACCCCATCAAGAAGTTTCCCCCCCCAGCACCGGGAAACTGGTTTTGGGGAACTGGTTTTTTATCTGTCCTGGGAAAAAATTTTACACCTAAACAGGGGCCAGTCTGAGGGGCAGGGGTTTTTAAAAGGGTGAAATTTTTTAAACCCCCAAAATCTCACACAGTGTCAAAAGGGCTGCCCACATCTAAAATTTTTTTCCCCAAAGCTATACTCTTTAAAAAGGGCGTCTCACTACAAAAATTGGCCCTCCTTTTGACATCCTGTTTCATTTAAGAACTCCTATTTTTGGTTTACCTGCCAGCAGGGCCGCCAAAAAAAAATTCGGGGCCCCCCAAACGGGCTGAAGCCCCGGGGGGCCCCCCCCCAAAACCCCCCGCCCCCAAAAAACCCCCATCGCCCCGCCCCCAGCAAAAAAAAGGGCCTCAAAGGAACAAAAAATGCGCCTTTTAAACAAAAAAAATAATTGTCAAAAAAGAACTGTATTGTGTGTACAAAACCCAAGTGAGTCCCCCAATCGTTTTCCCTAAACATATCAAACACGGGGCAAAAAGTGCTCCACCCCTATCCCCCCCACCCAAAAACAAAACCCCCCCTCCACCCACATACAATATCCCCCCCCCGCCCCATACAATATCCCCCTCCCCCCACATACAATAGCCCCCCGCCCCCCCACCAAAAAATATCCCCCCCCCCCACATACAAAAAATCCCCCAAAACCCACATATAATATCCCCCTCCACCCACAAACACTATCCCCTCCACCCACATACAAAATCCCCCCCACCCACATAAAATATCCCCCCTCCACCCACATACAATATCCCCCTCCACCCACATACAATATCCCCCTCCACCCCCAAAAAAATATCCCCTCCACCCACATACAAACTCCCCCTCCACCCACATAAAATACCCCCCCTCCACCCCCATACAATTTCCCCCTCCACCCACTTTAAATATCCCCCTCCATTTTTCCCCCTTGGTCCACGCACCTCACCACCTTCTAAAAAAAACACCAGCAAAAAGAAATTTGTACCCCCTAACCAGCTCAGGTAACCTACAAACCGCCACATAAAAGACCACATGAGGCAACACCACTTCAGGTATAACCTACAACACCGCCAAAAAAGGGGTCAACCCCACCCGGGTAAAAAACCTACAACACCGCCACATAGAGACCACATAAGGCAGACCCCATTTCAGGTAAAACCTACAACACCGCCACATAGAGACCAAAATAAGGTCAGACACCACCAGGTCACATCACATTCCCAGTAAAACCCAAGCACTGACCCCAAATTTTAAAGGAAGCAAAATAACCTCTGAAATCGGGAAACTCCCCGGAGACGCCAAACCTAAAGGAGTCCGTTCTCTTCTTTCATGATCCTTTTTTTATCCCTTCCCTTTTCATCCGGTTTCCCCACCGCCATGATGACTTGTCCCGGCCCCACTTATCCCCCGCAAAATTATACACAAATATCTTAAAAATCCCAATTTTCCCCGCATCTCTTTACCCATCTCCCACCCCGTACAAACTTCCCAGGGGGGGGAGAGCGGACAACCCCTAAATTAGACGCCTATATCCTAAGGGGTTGGGGTTGGGGGGGGGGAAATAACCCCCCCCGGAAAATGCCACAGGCTATGGGCTGCTCCCCTAACCCTTTTTATTTCCAGGGAGGTAGGCCCAAAAGGGAAAGGCCCCGGGAATTAGATAGGCCCCCATTTTGTAGGTAACCCCCCCCGGAAAAATTTTGGGAGGGCCCCCCCAGGGAGGTTGGGGGTACCTAGCCCCGATCCCCTTTTGTTTTTTAGGCGTCAAAGGGGGCCCCTTTAGAGTTTGGTGATCAGGGCCCCCCCTTTAGAGGTTAGGTTTGGGGTCAGGGGCCCCCCCTTTAGAGGTTGGTTTGGGTTTAGGGGCCCTTTCCTTAGAGGGTTTTGGGAAGTCAGGGCCCCCTTTACCCCCCTTTAGAGGTTAGGTAAGTCCGGGCCCCCCTTTAAAATTTTTTGGGAGCCCCGGGACCCCCTTTTGAAAATAGGGAAAAGCCAAGGGGCCCCCTTTTTTGATAGGCATCCCCGGGCCCCCTTTTTGTATAGGCCCGTGGGGGGGACCCCCCCCAGAGATAGGGAGTGCCTGACCCCCTTATGATAGGGGAAGGGCAGTGCCCCTTTTAGTGATAAGGGGAAATCAGTGCCCCCCTTTTGTGATAGCAATGGGCCCGGGAAACCCCCCCTTTTTGAAGGAAGTCGTGCCCCCCTTTTGTGATAGGCAGTCAGTGCCCCCTTTTGTGATAGGCAGGGGCCAGGGATCCCCTTTAGTGAAAAGGCACGCCAAAGGGCCCCCTTTAGTTTATAGGCAGTTTAGGGCCCCCTTTAATGATTGGCAGTCCCCCCCCTTTAAATGGGAAGGGAACCCCGACCCCCTTTAGTGATTTGGCACGCCAGGGACCCCCTTTATGATAGGCAACAGGGCCCCCCCTTTTGTGAACAAACATGCCCGGGGCCCCCTTTAAATGATAGGCAGCGCCCGGGGCCCCCTTTTAGGGGATAGGGATCCAAAGGGCCCCCTTTAGTGAAGGCCCTCAGGAAACCCCCCTTTAGGAAAAGGGATTTAGGACCCCCCCTTTTTTTGAGATAGGGAGCAGGAAACCCCCCTTTTTGATAGGCAGTTTAGTGCCCCCTTTTAGTGGGTAGGGAGTCCCTGCCCCCCCTTTTGGGGAAAAGGGATTTCCAGGGACCCCCTTTTGTGAAAGGCCCTCAAAATGCCCCCTTTAGGAAAGGGATCCCTCCCCCTTTAGTGATAGGGAGCGCCCGGATCCCCTTTTTGGAAGGCAGCCCCAGGGAACCCCCCTTTTGTGATAAAGGGGAGTCAGGCCCCCTTTTGTGAAAAGGGATCACGACCCCCTTTAGTGATAGGGAGCGCCCAAAAGGGGCCCCCTTTTGTATGGCAGTCAACGACCCCCTTTTGTGAAGGCCGCCAGGGACCCCCTTTAGTGATAGGCAGTCAGGGCCCCCCTTAGTGATAAGCAGTGCCAGGGAAACCCCCTTTATGATAGGCACGCCCCGGGACCCCCTTTAGAGAAAAGGGGGGATGCCAGGGAAACCCCCCTTTTTTGATAAAGGGAGTCATGCCCCCTTTTGTGATAGGCCCGTGCCAGGGACCCCCCCTTTTGGAAAAGGCCCGTCATTCCCCCTTTTTTTTTGTGATAAAGGGAGCGCCCCGGATCCCCTTGTATAGGGAGCCCCCAGGGGCCCCCCTTTTGTGATAGGGGTCAGGGCCCCCCTTTAATTTTATAGGCATCAGACCCCCCTTTTGTGATTGGGGAGCGCCAGGGACCCCCTTTTGGCTAAAGGCAGTCACGACCCCCTTTTTTGTGAAGGCTGCGCCAGGACCCCCTTTTGTGATAGGCAGTCCCGGGCCCCCCTTTTTTTGATAAGCAGTGCCAGGGGCCCCCTTTAGGGGGATAGGCAGGCCCCCCAGGGGCCCCCCCTTTTTGAGATAGGCAAGGGCCCTTTACCCCCTTTAAAGGGTAGGCAGTCAGTGCCCCCTTTTAATTTATAGGCATTTAGGCCCCCTTTAGTTTATAGGCAGTGCCAAGGGGGCCCCCTTTAAATGATAGCATCAGTGCCCCCTTTTTAGTTATGGGGCCCCCAGGGGTCCCTTTAGTGATAGGCACCCAGGGACCCCCCTTTTGTGATAGGCAGTCAGGGCCCCCTTTCGTGATAGGCCCGACCCCACCCCCCTTTTGTGATAGGCGTCACGTTTGGGGGGGAGGAACCCCCTTTATGATAAAGGGAGCAGGGCCCCCCCCCCCCTTTATTGGGAAAGCAGCAAAGGGCTCCCCCCCCAAATGGGTAAGGGAGTGGCCCCGGGACCCCCTTTTGTATAGGCAGCGCCAGGGGACCCCCTTTAAGGATAGGGAGTCAGGACCCCCCTTTTAAAAAGGGATCAGGAAACCCCCTTTTTGGGGGAAAAGGGAGTCCGGGGGGGCCCCCTTTTGTGAAGGCAGTCAGGGGCCCCCTTTAGAGATAGGCCCGCGCCAAAGGGGCCCCCCTTTAGTGATAGGGAGTGTCAGGGACCCCCTTTAAATGATTTTGGCAGTCCGGACCCCCCCTTTTTTGATAGGCAGCGCCCGGGGCCCCCATTAAATGATAGGGAAAACGCCAGGGAAACCCCCCTTTTGGGTAGGCAAATCAGGGGGCCCCCCTTTAGTGATAGGCCCGCGCCAGGGGCCCCCTTTAGAGATAGGCACGCCCCGGGGCCCCCCTTTTTGATAGGCCCTCAGGGCCCCCCTTTATGATAGGGCCCCGCGCCAGGGACCCCCTTTAGTGATAGGCAGCGCCCGGGGCCCCCTTTAGGGGTTAGGCGCGCCATGGACCCCCTTTTAGGATAGGCAGCGCCCGGGACCCCCTTTTTTGATAGGGCAGCGCCATGGACCCCCTTTAAATCCCTTAGTGAAGGCACGCCCCGGAAACCCCCCTTTTTAGAGATAGGCACGCCAGGGAAAACCCCCCTTTTGTGGGTAGGCAGCAGGGCCCCCCTTTTTGTTAAAAGCTTTCGCCAGGGACCCCCTTTAGAAAAAGGGGGAGCGCCAAGGGGCCCCCTTTAGTGATAGGGATCAGGGGCCCCCTTTGTATTTTTAAAAAAAAAAAAAATCAAAAACCCCTTAAACCCGAGCCACGGGCCCCCCCGCTCCGACTGCCGCCGGCTCCCCGCCGCCCCTGCAAAAAGGGGGCGCGGGGGAAAGTCACCTTCCCCGCGCCGCCTACGTACCAGTAAAGGGGGCGGCGCCTGGCAGGCTGAAGGCCTAATCTTCAGCCTGCCAGCAAAATCACGGAAACGGGAGCGCTAATGGCGCTGTTCTCCGCTGAAAAACCCCCGGGAGGGGCCCCCCGGGAGTCGGGGACATCAGTTCCCCCCAAATCCCGGGGGCCGGTCTATTTGGGGGCTCCCGGGGGGCCCGGGGGCCCCGGGGGTGGGAGAAAACCGATGCGCGGCCGGGCCCCGGGGACCACGGCACTGCCCCCCGGGGCCCCCCGCAACTCGGGCCCCCACTTTTGGGCCAGGGGGGAGCTTGGTTTGGCCCGGGCCCCGCCGCCGGCCCCTGCCCCTGCCCCTGAGGAATAAGGGGCCCCCTTGGGCCCCGGGACCCCTTATTCCACCGGGCCCCATAAAGGGAGTACCGGGTTTTACCCCCTGTATGGCGGCCCCCGCCTCCAAACAAGGGGTTTTTTCTTTGTCCCCTCCCACATTACCTTTCCCCCGGGATTTAAAAAGGGCATGGTCCCAGGGCCCGGGCACCCCCAAATTTCCCTCCACCCACCAACGGTCATGTTTTCAAGGGTCTCCCACAGAATGCACTTTTTTTTTTTAAAAAAAAAAAAATAATGAATCACCTGTGCAAATGCACTGCAATAAAGTATCACCTTACAGAAAGCACTGACAATAATGACTTTAAACCCTTTTGGGAATGTAAGGAAAGCCAGAAAACATGACCGTTGGTGGCCTTTGGGACTGGGTTTGGGTAACCCCTGGTCAGGGGCCCCCCCTCATCAGATATTACATGAAACTGAAGCGCAATTTTAAACAACCCCCCCGGGGGATAATAAAAGACTCACCTCTAGGGGGCCCAGGGGTTTCCCAATGAAAGTTTTTTCCTAAAACCTTTTTGTAGTTCCCAATTTGGGACCTGATACAGCAACCCGGCTTGAAATTGGGCATATAAAGACAAACTTTTCCCGTAGGGGTGGAAAAAAACGTCTGTGAAAACCCCCCCACCTACAAAGGAGGGGTTTCAGTAGCCAAGTCCAAACATCTTGGAAAAAAAGGGTCCTAATCGAAGGGGGTCTAACCCAGAAGCTGAATTTTTGCCTTCCCCCTCTTCCCCCGCAAACCTTTTTTACCTCTATACCCGAGCCCTTTTTTCCAAAAACTGGGCATTTCCCCTTTATGTGGGAATAACAATTTAATGGCAGAACCCCGTGCTTAAAATGGGGGGTCCCCCCCACGGGTGTTTCACAAGCCGCTCTTTTCCCCAGGGAGTTTTTTAGGCTCCCATTTCATGGTTTAGGTTGTGGGTGGGTTTTATAGCATTTATTTACATTCACTCTGTAAACCTAGGGTCCTGCTTTTCAGTGGGTGCAGGACGTTTGTAAACTGTAGGGCAAAAGGCTACATAATTCGAAAGGGTTAACTCTTGTCAGCATCTTATCTGATCAAGCGTCTGATCTGGAGATAACACTTAGCAAGGAGTGAGGTCACTATGGTTGGACAGAGCTGCTGGAGCAATGAGAGCAGAGAGAGAAGTCCGGTAACCTAAGGAAGCTTGTGTAGAAAAGCAGGAGTAACAACTCCCCTTTTCTTTTAAAAAGGCAAAAAACAGAAAACTAAAAGTATTTGGCAATAGCCTTTGTTCACGTTTGTCTTCATGTTTAGAGCCATTGTGGTGTGGAAACTCCTTTAAAGCCTGTACAGCAGTGCATGAAGGCTCCATAAAACAAACCCCCCTAGCCTCTTTTCTGCCTGACGTACTACATTAAGGGCAATTTTTGGTTTGTGTGTTTTGCCCCAAAGGTATTCACTAACAGGTATTGCGTAGTCAGTGACAAATTAGATGCCTATCCTTCATATTTGAAGGATCTCCCTGCAGATACCTGCATACAACATGGCCGGAGCAAGCAGGTGGCAGCTACGTAAGAAGCACTGACATTACTGAGTATTTTCTGGCAGGTGTTGCAGTAGACGGAAGGTTGTATGAAATGTCCTATTTGAAGCTTGTGTGTACTTTGGGGTTTCCTTTCTGTTCTCTATTCTTCTAAAAAAAATTGCTGTCTGCTTGTCCCATACTGACATTTCTCTGTGATTTGTTTATAGCACTTAAAAGCATCCACTTTACATGAAACTAGGCTTTTTGCCCAGAGTTCATTGCAAAGATTCCTCAGCATTCTCTGTTATGTGAGAATAAGATTTCATACCTGTCACCATGGTACAATGCACACAAAAAAACCCGAAAATCCTTATCCATATACCTCAAATTTGTTTTTAACTAGATCACCTAGCCAACGTAAGGTAACCAGATTACATGGAGAAACTGCATTTTTTTTTTGCTTTACAGCAGACCTACACTGATTTACATACAGAGTGCAATAGAACGGTGGAGGTTGTTTGGCTGCATCCACGCTTTATGCAGTGCAACACAGGTCTGTGCACTGCCATACAGGCCATATACACTGCCATACAGGCTTGATGAACTGCAACACAGGGTCCGTGCACTGCCAAACAGGCTCTGTACGCTGCCATACGGGCATATCCCTACACCAACTCCCCTTTTTTTGGGGCGGGGGGTCCCGTATTTTGGGTCCCCCCCCCCCCGCCCTCCCGGGGGAGTTGGCATTCCTCCCCGCCAGCAGGGGCGGGGGTTTTTAAATGGCCCCGGCAACAGAGTAGCGCTAGTGCCTACCTGGCGCCCCGGCCTTCCCCCCAGGGGTGAACGCCGAGCGTCCGCTCACCCCCCGGGTCTCGTGTGCGGGAGGAGGCAGGAGGGATCGCTCCCCCCTCCCTCCCCCCCCTGTAGTCCGGCACAGTGTTGCGCCCACATACAGGTCACGGCGCAGGGGAAGTACGCACCGGGCAGGGGTTACGCCGGTGCTCCACTTTCCCCCCGCGCCGCTGAGGGATGTCCGAGCGGCCGCGCTGCAGGGGCCGGTAGGTAAGTATTTTATTATTTTATTTTTATTTTCTATTGGGGGGGTCTGCCTGGCAACAATAGGGGCATACCTGGGAACAAGGGGACATCTACCGGCAACAGAGGGGCATCACCTGGCAACAAGGGGGCCCCTACCTGGGAAAAGAGGGGGGGATCTACCTGGCAACAATGGAGGCACTACCTGGCAACAAAGGGGGCATACCGGCAACAGAGGGGGGCATCTACCCGGGAACAGAGGGGGCACTACCGCAAAATGGGGGCATCTACCTGGCAAAAAGGGGGGCACTACCTGGCAAAAGAGGGGGGACTCCCGGCAACAGAGGGGCATCTACCGGGCAACAGGGGGCACTACCTGGCAAAAAAGGGGGCACTATGGCAACAGAGGGGGGTCTACTGCAAAAAGGGGGGGCACTACCGGGCAACAATGGGGGCACCCCGGAAAACAGGGGGGCACTACCGGGCAAAAAGGGGGGCACCAAACCGGGCTAAAAAAGGGGGGGCACCTACCGGCTAACAAAGGGGGGACCTACTGGCTCGAGGGGGCATCTACTTGGCAAACAAGGGGCATCTACCTGTTTGTGGGGGCACTCCTGCTTAGGGGGGGTTATACCTGGCATAAGGGCATCTACCGGGCTTTCTTCCAAAGCCTTTATCAGTTAGGGGGAGTGGGTGTGGCTTTTGAAGGGGCGGGCATACCGGAAAGAGGGCGTGTCCTGCAAATTTCTGCCGGGGCGCGCTACGCACGCCGCCCCAAAAGTCTCCGTTTTTTTCATTTTCAAAATTGGAACTTTGCATATACACTGCCATACAGGTTTGAAAACCTGCCATACCCGGCTTGAAAAACTACAACACGGGTCTTGCACTGCCTACAGGCTCGCACACGCATACAACTCGCACACTGCCATACAGGTTTGATCGGGGGCCTCTTTTCCATTGGGAAACCTAGCATTTGCAAGTAGGGGGGGCCCCCAGTGGTAAATGTTTGTCCCGGGAATGAAAAAAAATATACCCTGGATTTCTTGTTTGGGCTTTGTTTTTTTTAAAAAGTTTTTAGTTTTTAGGATGTGCAAATCAGTTAAAAACCCATGGTGAAAGGTTCCAAAGGCTCCCTGCCCCCAAATTTAGACCCACATTATGAACCCGGGGAAAAAAAAATGAGTTTTTGCCCAAAACCATTTCATAATGTGGCCCCTTATCTTGAGGTAAGGCTGCCAGTGTCCCGACCGTGTTTGATTGTGCTTGGGGGTGGCTAGAGGCATGACCAAGTGTGATATCATGTATTTGGGCAGGACCCACTGCATGTTACCCCGGGGCCCCAAGCTGTTTAAATGGCTTGGCTTGATGAAATCAACACAGGTCCATCACGGGCCCTACCACTATATACCCCCTGCCATACCACTATATACAGCCATAAGGCTCTTCCGCCATAAAAGGCCATATACACTGCCATACAGGCTCTGTACACTGCCATACAGGCCATATACACTGCCATACAGGCTCTGTAAACTGCTATACAGGTGATATACACTTGCCATACAGGCTCTGTACACTGCTATACAGGCGATATACACTTGCCATACAGGCTCTGTACACTGCTATACAGGCGATATACACTTGCCATACCCCGCTCTGTCCTGCCATTTAGGCTTTATGAAAGCAAAAAAGGTTTTATGACTGCTATAAGGCTCGTCACTGGCATACGACTTTTTGGCTGCCTTACAACCTTTATACATGCCTACGACCCATGTACTCTATATGGCTTCGTGCACGCCACACAGGGTCGATGACTGGGCCCAAACAGCTCAATGTCTGCCCTAAAAACATAGTTTCCAACTTTTTAAAAAGAAAAAAAAGGGGATTTTTAACGGCGGCGCCCATGGACACGCCCATTTTTCTGGTATCCACCCCCCTTTCAAAAGCCACACCCACCCCCCTAACGCAAAAGGGTTTGGAAGAAAGCCAGTAGATCCCCCTTTTCCAGGTAAAAACCCCCCATAACGGGTTGCCCCTTACGGCGGTAGATGCCCCTTGTACCCAAAGTGTGCCCTCTGTAGCCAGGTAGGTGCCCCCCTTTGTTAGCAGTGGGTGCCCCCCTTTGTTAGCCAGGTGTGCCCCCATTTTTTGCCAGGTATGCCCCCCTGTTGCGGTAGTGCCCCCCTTTTGCCGGGTAGATGCCCCCTCTTTGCCAGTAGCCCCCCCTGTTGCCAGGTAGAGCCCCCTTTTTGGGCCGGGTTGATGCCCCCTCTGTTGCCGGTATGCCCCCTTTGTTGGGGGGGGAAGTGCCCCCATTGGCCAGGTAGATGCCCCCATTGTTTGCCAGGTAATGCCCCCTCTTTGCCGGGAAAAGAGCCCCCTCTGTTGCCGGGTAGAGTCCCCCTGTTGCCGGGTAGTGCCCCCTCTTTTCCAGGTAGTGCCCCCTCTTTTTTTCCCAAATAGATGCCCCCCTTTTTGCCAGGAATGTTCCCCCCTTTGCCGGGTAGTGCCCCCTCTGTTCCCAGGAGATCCCCCCTCTGTTGCCAGGTTATGCCCCTCTGTTCCAGGAGTTTCCTCTTTGCCAGGAAATTTCCCCCCTGTTGCCAGGTAGTGCCCTCTCTGTGCCAGGTAGGGCCCCCATTTTTGCCGGGAAAGGGTCCCCCTGTTCCGGGTAGATGCCCCCTCGTTGCAGGGAGATGCCCCCTTGTTGCCAGGAAAGTGCCCCCATTTTTGCCGGGTAATGTCCCCTTGTTGCCGGGGTATGCCCCATTGTTGCCAGGCAGAGCCCCCCATATAGCTAAAAAATAAAATAATAAAATCCCACTTACCTCACCAGGCTCCTGCAGCACCCGGCCACTCCGGACGATCTCCTCAGCGGGCGCAGGGGGAAGTGAGAGCAGCCCCCGCGCCACTCCCCTGCAGCCGCGTCACCCTCCCCTGCAGCCGGCGCGTCACTTCCCCTGCGCCGCTGACCTGAAATTTGGGGCGCACACACTGGCGCCGGACATACAGGGGGAGGAGGCAGGAGGGAGCGATCCCTCCTGCCTCCTCCCTGCACAGCAAGACTCCGGGCGGGTGAAGCGGGCCATTTAAAGAGCCATTTAAATGGCCTTAGGATATATATTCACCATACAATAGTCTTTCTTGGGCTCAAGTGACTGACTGGAAGATCAAACCAATTATCCTAAGCTTCTTAAATCATCTGTATTAGAGAAATGTTTGCAGTGATTGTCTAGGACCGCCTCTCTACAGTACAGTCCGGTACTACATGCCCTGTACTGCTCTTTACATGTGCCAGGATGAGCGGCTCCTTTGCTCCTCTTTTTCTGCTACTTTGTGTATAAAGTATATGACCCAAAGAAGTTCTTATCCTCCAAATAGAAAGTGATCTCCAGCTTCCAGCAGCTCTTTCTGGCTTTTTATATATAAGGACTTGCTTTATCTAGATGAGTTATCTGCTAAATTTTCTCTTACCTTTATTTTGCATTATGTTGGGAGACATTTTGGGGCTCCAGAACCAATTACCAGTTTTCCATAAAGTTGTGGTCTCCACATACAATAGTCGTTGCAAAACCTATTGTAAGTTGAGGGACCTCTATACTTCCTTATACCACCTACAATATGTGATAAAAATGGTGAATTTAAAGGGGTTTTGTCACAATCTCATTTCATAGCTCCTGCATCCAGCTCTTCAGCTCTGCGTGTTCAGAAGGGGGCGTGTGTGATTTGTTTGAATTGCATATCATGTGATCCAGCAGGATGACATCACCAGGCTTTTCCTCTCTGTAGTCAAAGAAAGGTCTGTTTAAGTATAGAATTGTAAGTAGTTACACTGTAGCTCAGAGGTAACATTTTTGCTTTACACAAAAGGGTCCTTGGTTCAAATCCATGCAGGAACTTAACCTGTGGATTTTTTTCCCTCTTTATCAATGCACACACCTCATTGAGTTTTTTCTTTTTATTTGCACTGTTTGACTTATTACTAACTAGTCCAAAGGACAGGAGTAGAATGACAGCACCCAGGGTTTGAACACTCAGTAACTGCCTGAGAGGAGAGGTGATGTGTGTGCATGTGTGACAAGGACTGAGAAGCTCACAGCCCTGATCGTATCCCCTGGAGATGAGCTGTAAACAATGGATCACTAAAGGAGCAGCTAAAACAAAAACGGTGCAGAATTTTTAATAATGATGAATGGTGAAAATGTTTATTATTTAATTGTCAATCTTCCCTCGTCAATTTTACTTTGTGGCAAAACCCCTTTAATACATTATAATCCTCTTTGTAGGAAACTCCCCGCTTTTCTCTACACTTTCTTCACGATAGGTGCAAAAAGTGTCTAAAACACATACAATATTTAGAACATGCCATGTACTTTGTGGCTCAACACGCTTCTGGATTCCGCTGCATTTTACTTAGCAAATCTTTTGGCTTGTTTGTACACAGTTTAGCACTGATGTTTATTATGTATTTAAAACCTTGTTGTTTTACATTAAAAATAGATTGACTTGGGTTTATGTAATATGCCTGTAGTAATTTACCCCCTATCGGACATTTTTCAGAGATTTTGAAACAAGGTGAGCAACATAGTAACTGTTCGAAAAGACGGATACAATGTACATATATTTGGAGTTTTTGTTAATACTTGAGATACTTTATAAATTAAAGTTCTCACCAGGCCTCAAGCTTGAAATGCCTCCCAGGAAACGATATTCTGTGTAGTACACACCTTGTTTTACGTTCCTACCATCATGAAAAAGCAGCTGTACACACATAGTCAACTCAGACATTATTATGACCCCTTCCTACTTTCTACATTGGCAAAGGTAGTTCATAAGGGAAGTCATGCATTGAGAGCTAGCTTGGTGGGTATATAAGGTGTGTGATAGGCTGTCTGTAATACATGAAAAAACCTTGAGGTTCTTAGTTCACATGTTTTGATCAAAACTGTTTAAGCCACCTCCGAATTTCAATGGGACGTCAATACAGGTGGTCCTACTCTATTTTTACCTCTCATTTGAGTCCAATTCAGACTTCTCATTTGGGTCCGACCTCTATAATCCAGAGAGAAAAAAGCACCAGCCTTATAAGCATACTGCACTGATTTAGTAACCTGTGGAGGTGGGCAGGGTGCAAAAAACCAAAATGGAGGCATCCATTCCTCCCTGTATTAGTTAAAAGCAATATATGCCAATTGCAACGTATGGTTCTGCACAAAAAACATTTCTGAAAAACACAATGTGAACACAGGTGTACACTGGCATGGCTGTGGTACCTATACTCACAGCTTTTTTCATGTTTCAGGTTTCCATGTTTTGTTTGATAGCCCTTTTTGTTGATGGTGTGCTACTGATATTGGAATGTGTGTATAGGTACCACAGCCATTCCAGTGTACACCTGTGTTCACATTGTGTTTTTCAGAAATGTTTTTTTGTGCAGAACCATATGTTGCAATTGGCATATATTGCTTTTAACTAATACAGGGAGGAATGGATGCCTCCATTTTGGTTTTTTGCACCCTGCCCACCTCCACAGATTACTAAATCAGTGCAGTATGCTTATAAGGCTGGTGCTTTTTTCTCACTGGATTATGGAGGTCGGAGGACCCAAATGAGAAATCTGAATTTGACTCAAAATGAAGGTAAAAATAGAGTAGGACCACCTGCATTGAAGGTCCCCGTTGAAAGTCGGAGGTGGCTTAAAACAGTTTTTGATCATAAACATGTGAACTAAGAACCTCAAGGTTTTTTCATGTATTGTAGATAGAAAAAATGCTTTTTGCAGGTTTCCATGTTTGTTTGATAGCCCTGATAGGCTGTCGAACAAAACCCCCTCTTGCCATCGGGGAAAAAGGGGCAATTTATAAATTTGAAAAGAGGGTTATTTTGTTTTTTGGGCCACGTGGAGATTTTCTGAACTGGCATTTGTGTACTGCTGTGGTGAAAGCGTGAGTGGACAAATGGTACCATTGTGAATAAGTGTTGTGGAAACTGCAGATCATCATGTACCATTGATGTGACAGGTGCAGCCAATCACAGGTCACAGCGGTCACATGCACCTGAATGCCGCAGCCTGTTACTGGCAGCACCTGACACATGAACAATGAACGTTTAAAGACACTGCCAGGATCACCAGATCGGCTGCAGCGACAGAACGACAATGTCTAGAGGTAAGTATTCTTCTCCTCTGCTATCATCATGCCCGACAGACTAATTTTCTACTGTTGGAACACCACTTTAAAAATTCCCTCTACCCCTTTCCCTTTACCCACATCTACCGCCCGTTTTTTTGTCTTTGTTTTTTTTTTAACTGTATTAATTTATAACTATAACCAATTTTCTTCTTACGGTATTCATTCTATGGATCCTCCCCTATGCACACTCCAGCAGCTGCAGGATGCACTGCAGTCAGCATGGCTCTTTGATAGCCTACCAGAACCTTATTGAATCCCTCCCAGCCCATCTAGCTGTTTTCTGTGCTGCACATGGCGGTTACTCTAGTTTTTAAGCTGGTGGTCATAATAATATGACTCGCTGCTTAAAACTGACATTCTACCCCACCATCTGGCACAGAAAACATAAGTGTTATTAATTACTATTTTAACCTGGTAAACCCCCTACAGTTAAAAGCAGAATATCACATTGCAAAAATCCAGAGAGAGGGGGTTTTCCCCCTGCCAGGTAGCATAACTAAAAGGACAGGGTTTTTTGATTATTTAACTTATAGGGGGCATAAACATATAACATAGGGCAGAAGTAGTGTTTGGCCACAAAAAAGATCAGGAATTAATCACTTATTTGGCCAAAAATAGATTTTCAATCTTATAAAAGAAACCTTAAAGGAGTTGTCTCATTACAAGCTTTCAGCCCACATCAATGTTTTTAGAAGCAAAGGATTTTTGAATTGAGGGCCTGTTTTTTCTTCCTGCCCCTTCCCTCCCCTTCCCCCCCCCCCCTCAGCACACGCACTCTCTTCCTAACTTCTATACCGCCGGGGGGGGGGGGGGCAGGGGGATTGCTGCCAGAGTTAACCCTGTGTGTGCCTGTCTAGATCTTCTGCAGGCATCTAGATCACTGTATTGGGGCTGATCAAAGTTGGAAGGTCGTGATTGCAAAAGCAGAACAAGGGGATGAAGTGTTCCTAAAACCCTCGGCTTATTACAATTCCACACTCCAAACAAACAACCCTGTCAGAACAAAACCAGGGCAGCTGTAAAATTTACTAAACTCGGGTGTGTCACTAGCATGAAGCATTCACATGCCCCCTATCTGTATAGTTTTTTTAATTTTAAGCTCCACAGACACACATGTTTTATAGTAACACCGGGGTCACGTGTCACAGATGTCACATCTACTGTGTAGGAACAGGAGGAAGCAGGCACCACGGGGTTTAACCAGGCAGCGGGACACGACCAGTTTTCCCCCCTCCCCCCCCTCCACACGAAGCATTCTGTTGGGGGGGGGCTCTCTGCTCCCCAACCCGTATTCAAAAGGTATGAGTCAACAACCTGCAGCCCTGAGAAAAGGAAACAGGTCCACTGCTAAATTTTATTTCGAGCTGATCACTACCTTTAAAAGGCTTACTCAAAACGTAGGGAATTGTAATGAAAATAAATTGCAAAGCTGCTTGATTTTTAAAGATCTTTTAATTAAAACCCAATCATTGTAGCGAGACAACCCCTTTAAGTAGCACCATAAATGTTATCTGCAGGTTCAGCTTTTTAGAGTTGAACTTTTCTTTATTACAGCTACTAAGCAGTTTTCAGCAAATAAAGTTTTCATTCTGTTTCCCCGAAAATAAGACACCCCCGAAAAAAAAGACCCGTGCATTTTTTTATTCATTCAGAGTTTTGGCCGCTTATTGATGTTTTTTATGAAAACACTAAATAATTAAAACATGTTTTTTTTGTTCAACAAAAAATTTAATTCTTGTTCAAGGGAAAAAAAAAAACTCCCAAAAAAAGCTTCTCCTCTTTAGGAACAAAAATTTAAAATAAGACACTTTTTATTTTCGGGGGAAAAGGGGAATAGTATGTTCCACGGTGTATTTGCGGTTATTCCCCACATTTTTCCCGGCATAAATACTCGGGGGGGGAAAGTGAAAGTTATGGGGACTGGGACAGAGCACTATAGAATACACGTAGCCACCGTAATTCTTAAACACCCCCTGTAGCGGTCATATAGTACACGCCGCAAATGCTGTTTAACTACCCTAAAAAGGAGCCCCGGGCTAACGGGATAGGGACTGAAGGTTTGTTCTTAAGTTGAAATATGTAAGCGAACAGGAAATTTTTTATTAAAGTAACTCCAGCACAAAAGGTTTCTTTTATTTTTGGGGATATTGGGGGGAAGGGTTTTATGTTTCTTTTGCTGTCTGTGCCCCCGTTAAGATTTCCCTCATTTTCACCTCATGTGTTGCTGGGCGGGGGAACTTGTCGTTTTCCCAGCTATATCTCTGTGGAACATGGAACCCAAAATTTCCACATGCCCCAAAATCTCCCCTTTTAACTAGGGACAGATGTAAGTCAGAACGGTGTAATTGGGGACGCCGTTTTTAACCTCCACATTCAAAACTCCATAGGGTAAAAAAGGAAAAGAAAGTTTATAAAAAAAAATTGCAGTCAAGTGGCTACTTACTTATCCTACAGTACTTATTGCAGCCACGCAAGCATAGGTACAACTCTAGTACCCAGTGGGTTAAATTAGATTTGAAGAGGCTACTACAGTGTCCAGTAGCCACTGCTATCTCTCTCTCTGATTGTATACTAATACCAATATTCTGCTGTATACATTTTACCACTGTGTCAGTGGCCTCTCCCCAGCCAGAAACCGCGTCTCACTCTCTAACAATATACTACTTATTACATGGTGGATACCCATTTGTTTCTATGAGCCTAGAAACACACCAACATCTCAATCAAATGGCTTCCTAGCAACCATTCACTGCTATCCACAGGGCTTCCCATGAGTGGCATTCCCTGAGGCCATGTTGCCAAACTGCACTGAATCCGCAATTTAACAGTGACAAAACATGTAGTGCTATATATTCACTTTTCACAGTAGCAAGTACAGGCAATCACATAATAACTTTTCTTAGGGGTGTTGTGCTAGCCAATATTTGAATTACCTTTTCATCTCCTGAGAGTTTAAAATATTAGGGGAATCGCGAACTGTAAGTATCGCCATCAGGGCATCACAATAGGACCTGCAGTACTCTGTTATAATGTGCTTATAGGCACATTTAAATGATTTTTTCTGCCAGACAAATTTGTCAGATTAAGAGAGCAGTTGCTCAAAAACCTTTACAAAGCAGCAAACTGGTATTTGGAGCTGCTGGTGCCTCTGGAGTCCTGCAAGCCTCAAGGTGTAGGGTTGTCTCTCAAGCATACTTGCAAACTTTTGAAAGTGGAAAAGCAGGAGATTGAAGAGGGCTGGGCCACGCCCCTTCAAAAAGCCACACCCACTCCACCTAACTGCATAACAGCTTTGGAAGAAAGCCAGGTAGATGCCCCCTCTAGCCAGGTAGTGCCCTTATAGACAGGTAGTAGCCCCCATAACCGGGTAGTCCCCCTTCAGCCGGTAGAGCCCAATTTTGCCGGTAAAAGCCCTCTTAAGCCAGGTAAGCCCGCCTTGTAGCCGGGTAGAGCCCCCCTTTGTAGTACCAGAAAGGGGGCCCCCTTTTTACCAGGTAGCCCCCCCTTATACTAAAAAAAATAAAAAAAAAACCCACTTACCTCACCGGGCTCCCTGCACTCCCAGCTCCAGACATCTCCCGCGACCGACTCACGTCGCGGGGGGATTAGTGCAGCCACGGCATTTCCCCCTGCGACGCGATCTGTATTAACGCACACCGGCGCGAAAAGCAGGGGGAAAGGGGGAAGGGGAATGGGGCGCTTCAACCCCCTTTGGGGGGGAAGGGCCCAGCGGCGCCAGAGAGCCACCAGCGCTACCGGTGCCGCTCATTAAAGAACCCCCGCTGCCTGCTGGGGGCGGGGGGGTTCCCAACTCTGCGGGTGGCGGGGGTGGGACCCCCAATACGGATCCCCCTGCCAAACGAGAGATTTTGGCATGTATTTTCCAGGCTGCAGTTTTCCAAAAACCAATTTGGTCCCCAAACCAGTGCCGCAAGCAGAAATTTTTGCAATAGCCCCCACAATACTTCCATAAGACTCATCTTGAAACATCTTGTTACTAAAGAGTGGTGCAACCCTGGAGGGTCCAATGGATGGTGAGTTGATGACTGGTGAAGGGGGCACCATTCCCAAACTAGTCCCGCAGTCCCCACCACCCCCTCTCCCCTTTGAAAACTGCCTTCCCCCCTTAACTTCTTCCCCACGGCCCACTCTGAAAAGCCTCCTCTTTACTACCCAAAATCCAACCTCACTACCTGTAGCCCCCTCCTATCATCCCCCCGGGCCCCCCCCCCCAACCGATCTCTTAAACCTTATCACTAACCTCTGCATTTCCCTTCCCCCTTTTAAAAAACATGCTACTACCCCAACCTTAAAAAACAACCCTTACCCCTCCTCCTTCCAACACGCCCCACTCATGTCCCTTTTGCTTCCAAACTCCTCGGCAGCATATCTATCTTTTCTGTCCCCCCCACCTCTCCTCCAACTCTCTTCTGACCCACTACAAACTGTTTTTCCCACCCCACCACTCACCGAAACCCCCTAACCAAAGTCACTATGACCTTTAATGCTAAAACCCACATCACTACTCTGGCTCCTCCTCTAACCTGTCCCCCCTGCCTTGACACGTCGACCATTTCCTCCTTCTCAAATCCCTCCTCCCCGGCATCACACTTGGGTCTTTTCCCGGATCCCTCGTACCCACGATCGACTTTCACGCCTCATTTCTCCCCACCCCTGCACCTGGCCTCTCTCTGTTGGTGTCCCTAAAGGGGCAGTCCTGGGTCCTTTACCTTCTCTCTTTAAAAACTCTTGGCCTCACACGATAGCACACAGGGTTTCTTCCACCTTATGCTGACATACCCCAAATCTACATTCTGGCCCCCGATGTCACTTCCTATCTCCCAGATCCCTACTGCCGTCCTCCCTTTCCTCCTTCTTCTCATCACGTCTCCTAAAACTAAATGTGGAGAAAACAGAACTTATCTTTCCACCATCCAACTCTACCCCTGCCCCTGATCTCTCTATCTCAGTCAACAGCTCTACACTCTCACCTGTTCCGCAAGTCCGCTACCTTGGGGTAATCCTAGACTCCACTCTATCTTTCCATCCACACATCCAAACCCTCACCTCTGCCTGCCGCCTCCACCTGAAAAACATCTCTCGCATCCGCTCATTCCTCAACTATGACACTACAAAAATGCTGGTCCATGCCCTTGTCATCTCCCGCCTAGACTACTGCAACCTCCTTTCTCTGTGGCCTCTCAGCTAGGACCCTCGGTACCCTCCAATCCATACTTTTCTCTGCTGCCGTTCTTATCCACCTCTCTCCTCGCTACTCCTCTGCCTCTCCCCTCTGCCAATCCCTTCACTGGCTTCCCATTGCCCAGCGAATTCATTTCAAGCTACTATCCATGACCTACAAGGCTCTCCATGACCTCTCCCCTCCATACATCTCTGCCCTAATTTCCAAATATCTCCCCTCACGCAATCTCCGCTCCTCTCAGGACCTTCTCCTCTGCTCTCCCCTTATCAGCTCCTCACACAGCCATCTCAAGACTTTTCCCGTGCTTCACCCACACTCTGGAACTCACTGCCCCAACACATCAGACTCTCCTCCACTTTCACCAGCTTCAAAAGCAACCTGAAAACCCATTTCTTCAGGCTTGCCTATAACCTACACTAACCCTGTTATCACTACTTCCTCCACAAACATGTCTGCCCCTCACCTCCTGTCTTTCCCCCTCCTTGTAGATTGTAAACCCTCGCGGTAGGGCCCTCTCCCTCGTCACCCAATTTGTCATTAATCACTTTCATAGACTCTTTTGACTTAGAAATTTTATTTTACCCCCTCAAATGTAAAAACCCCGGGAATGAATGGCGCTTAAAAAAATAAAAAAATACAATACAGGGCGTAACACCGGGGAAAGCGGGGGTACGTTGCACGGGGCCCCCTGCCTGGGGGGGCCCCGGGCACTCTACTGCGCCGCTACCCCTGTAAAACCCGCTCCGGCCCCCCAGCATGAACTTTAACAGTTCACTCGGCGGCGGGAGCTGCGGGCCACGCAACCCCCTCTGAACCCCGGGGCCCCCCCCACGTTCAAGGCAGCGCTGCTCTTTAGAGCGGGAGGGACGCCGATCGCTCCGCCTGTTACTTCCCCCTGCCGCCCTCGGGTCACGTGGGCGCCTGGGGTGAGTCACATCACCGCGCCGCCCGCCTGACCAAAGGGGCTGCGGGGAGACAGCAAGCGAGCGAAGGGCGCATGGGGGGAGGGACAAAGGGGATAAGTTGTTCTTATTTTATCACCCCATATGCCTGCCTATGCCCCCCATACCCTCCATACCCCCATATCCTGCCTAACCCCCCCATAGCCTCCTATACCCCCCCATTTTGCCGCCTATAGCCCCCCAATGCCACCTAACCCCCCATTTCCCTACCTATACCCCCCAATGCCTGCCATACCCCCCTATGCCTTTTCCATACCCCCCAATGCCTACCTAAACCCCCCAAAAATGCCTCCTATCCCCCCCAATCCTCCATAGCCCCCATAATGCCTGCCATACCCCCCATATCCTCCAAACCCCCCCCATATCCTCCTAACCCCCCCAATGCCTGCCTATACCCCCCATTGCCCCTTCCCCCCAAAAGCCTGCCAAAAACCCCCCTTGCCTGCCTATACCCCCCCATATGCCTTCCTATAGCCCCCCATATCCCCTTACCCCCCTAATCCTACCAAAACCCCCCCATAGCCACCAATACCCCCCCAAAAAGCCGCCTAAACCCCCCATATCCTGCCTATAGCCCCCATAGCCTGCCTATCCCCCCCCATATGCCTGCCTAACCCCCCATATGCCTCCCTATACCCCCCCTAGCCTCCTAACCCCCTACCTGCCTATACCCCCCCATATCCTCCCTATACCCCCAAACCTTTCCTATACCCCCCATATCTACCAAACCCCCCCCATAGCCTGCCTAAAGCCCCCATATGCCCCCTATACCCCCAATGCCTGCCATAGCCCCCTATCCCTGCCAAAACCCCCATAGCCGCCTAAAAACCCCCCCATACCCTGCCTAAACCCCCAAGGGCCTGTCATAGCCCCCCAAAAAGCCTGCCATCCCCCCAAGCCACCTATACCCCCACATATGCCGCCATACCTCCCCAAATGCCTGCCATAGCCCCCATGCCTCCATAGCCCCCCCAACCTGCATATAAACCCCCCAATGCCTGCCTATACCCCCCATATGCCTGCCTATACCATCCATATCCTCCAACCCCCAATGCCGCCATAGCCCCCCATACCGCCAAAGCCCCCCTATGCCTCCAAAACCCCCCAAAAGCCTCCAAAAGCCCCCCAAACCCGAAAAAACCCCCCCCATATGCCTGCCTATACCCCCCTAACCTGCCTTCCCCCCCAAAAAGCCTCCTATAGCCCCCCAAATGCCTGCCTATAGTCCCCCATAGCCACCTATACCCCCCATATGCCTGCCTATAGCCCCCATATGCCTGCCTATAGCCCCCCATAAGCCTACCGATACTCCCCCATATGCCTGCCTAAGCCCCCATATGCCTGCCTATAGCCCCCCATATGCCTCCCTATACCCCCCATATGCCTACCAAAATAGCCCCCATATGCCTGCCAATAGCCCCCATATGCTGCCTAAAGCCCCCCATATGCCTGCCTATAGCCCCATATCCCTGCCTATAGCCCCCATATGCCTGCCTATAGCCCCCATAGCCTGCCTATACAGCCCCCTATATGCCTGCCTGCCTCTACAGCCCCCTATAATGCCTGCCTGCCTGCCTATACAGCCCCCTATATGCCCGCCTGCCTGCCAAGCCAGCCCCCTATATGCCTGCCTGCCTATACAGCCCCCTATCGGCCTGCTTGCCTGCCTATACCGCCCCCAATCGGCCTTCTTGCCTGCCTATACAGCCCCCTATCGGCCTGCCTGCCTATGCAGCCCCCTATATGCCTGCCTGCCTATACAGCCCCCATAAGCCTGGCTGTACAGCCCCCATAATCCGCCTCAACACCCCTATATGCCTCCCGTATACCCCCACAAGCCTCCCTTTATACCCCCCAAAGCCTGCCGGTCTACTTATATGGGGCCCCTTTAGCTACCTAAACCCTACCTATATGGCCCCTATAGCCCACCTAACCCCTGTCTACCTGTATGCAGGGCCGGGACCAGGCATTTTGGTGCCCTAGGCGAGTACGGGCCAATGCGCCCCCCCCCCCCTTCATTTCTCAAAAAAATACCCTCCCCCCCCCCCCCACACACACACACTAGTTCCTCTCACCCCTGCGCCAGGTCCTGTCACTAATTTTCTGCACATTCCACATAGCTCCCATCCATCTCCTCAGCAGTCGCTGCACAATGAAAATCAGCCCTGACAAATTTGCATTTTCAAAATCGTTTCCCCTCCGTATGACAGTGCAATACCCCTAAATAACAGCCCACTAAATAATCCACCGATACTGGAGCAAATCTATCAGACGAATGATTGTTTACAAAAAACACCCCTACAAAACCCAAGACCCAAAACTATTACTACTTAAGGCTCAAATAATTCTGCCAGACCCTGACCGAACGCAACCCCCACATGTGACTATCAGCTGTACACGGGCTCTGATACATTACCACCGCCATACATTGACCAGATAGTGGAAACTAGTTGTATGTAGACTCTGCAGAAATATAAGTGATTACACTGCAGTTACATTTAGTGACTCACCGAGACGTCTTTTCTGATCAGCGTCGTTCACTTTCCCTTTTCTTCTCCATCCATTTCACACCTTCATGCCAATTGCTCCCGGCCAAGACTCATCCCTGGGGATTTGGACACAAATATCTTAGATTCCTCACATTTCCATAACTCCTTAATTATAGTAAATAAGTCCCCTTATTCAACAGGGATATAATTATGCCCTCTCAGTCAGGCAGTATATAATATTGTCCCCTTAGACAGGTAGGTATATAAATATAGGGGCACTCAGGCAGGTTTTATAGCTAGGGGCTCAGGCAAATATATAGCTAGGGGTTCAGGGAGGCTTAAGGGGCTACAGGCAGTGCGTAAGGGGGCTTCAGGCAGGCGTATGGGGCAACAGGGAGGCGTATGGGGCCCCCGGCAGGCGTATAGGGCCACAGGGAGGGGTATGGGACCTCAGGCAGGGGTATGGACCTCAGGCAGGCTAGGGGGCCCCACATGGGGCAGGCATATGGGTGCCACCCGGCAGTCGTATCCCCGGGGCTTTCAGGCAGGCTAGGGCCACAGGCCAGAGGGGGTATGGGGGCACAAGGCAGGCGTATGGGACCTCAGGCAGGCGTATGGGGGCTTAGGCAGGCGTATGGGGCCACAGGCAGGAGTATGGGGCCACAGGCAGGCGTATGGGGCTCAGGCAGGGGCGTATGGGGGCACCAGGGAGGCGTATTGGGGCCACAGGCAGGCATATAGGGGCCACAGGCAGCCGTACAGGGGCTCAGGCAGGCGTACGGGGGCCACAGGCAGGCATATAGGGGCCACAGGCAGCCGTATGGGTGCTCAGGCAGGCTTAGGGGGGCACCAGGCAGGCATATAGGGGCACCAGGCAGGCATTATAGGGGGCCGCAGGCAGTATTATAGGGGGCCCGCAGGCAGGGATTATAGGGGCCACAGGCAGGATATAGGCCACAGCAGAATATAAAAAGGGGCCCCCAGGCAGGCATTATAGGTGGGCCGCAGGCAGCATTATGGGGGCCGCAGGCAGCAATTATAGGGGGCCCCCAGGCAGGGATTATGGGGGCCCGCAGCAGCATTATATGGGGCCGCAGGCAGGATATAGGAGGCCACAGGCAGGCATTATAGGGGGCCGCAGGCAGGCATTATGGGGCCGCAGGTAGGCATTATAGGGGCCGCAGGCGGGATATAGGGGGCCACAGACAGGCGTATGGGGGTCACAGGCAGGCACTTAAAAACAACAACATTAATACTTACCCAATTCCCGGGCGCGCGCTCCTCTTCTGTCCTCTTCAGCCGCGCGCTCCTCCGGCAGCTCCTCGGGTGCACGGCCTGTGACGCGCTGTGTCTGTGTCCATCTCCTCCTCCATCGCTGGCAGGACCTGATGTTTCAGAGTGTCCAACGATCGTTCCAGAACTAAGATCACCACAATGCTCATGCTGACAAGGGCATCGTCCGCACTGACCATTTTGGTGGCG
Source organism: Phyllomedusa bahiana (assembly GCA_025379985.1). Lineage (NCBI taxonomy): Eukaryota > Metazoa > Chordata > Amphibia > Anura > Hylidae > Phyllomedusa > Phyllomedusa bahiana. The sequence continues at coordinate 28,784 of JAODAL010005332.1, read as the reverse complement.
TCTTCAAAACTGGCAAGGATGGTGCAGAGCTCTTTCACCTGCCTCCACTCTCGGTGGCTACACACCCAGAGGTCCACACCGCTGCTTGTCAGGCCATGTGTCACTTCGTACTGCGTAATGGCATTGCGCTGCTCCCACAATCGCTGGAGCATGTGGAGGGTGGAATTCCAGCGTGTTGCCACGTCAACAATGAGACGGTTAACTGGGAGGCCGAGCTGACGCTGCAACACAGCCAGGCGGGACGAAGCAGGGTGCGAATGGCGGAAGTGCGAACTCAGACCTCGAGCCTTCTTCAGCAGGCAGTCCAGACCCGGGTAGCTCTTTAGAAATTTCTGGACGACGAGGTTCATGACATGTGCCAGGCAAGGGATGTGCTCCAGCCTACCGATCTTAAGGGCGGCCAGCAGATTTCGCCCGTTATCGCACACCACCTTGCCTGGCACAAGGTTCTTGTCACCCAGCCAGCGCTCGGTCTCGTTGCGGAGAGCCGTCCACAGCTCCTGACCTGTGTGGGGACGGTCTCCAAGACAGGTTAATTTCAAAACCGCTTGGTTTCTCTGGGCACGTGATGCCACCAGAGGACCTTGGGGGAAAGAGCCCTGCACCATCCCTCCAGTTTTGAAGAGCGTGCGCCGAGCCTGAGAGCCACCGTCACCCCCCAGAGACATCCACCCAGCTCACCCAGTGAGCTGTCACAGAGATATAGCGGCCTTGGCCGTGCTTACTAGTCCATGTGTCGGTGGTCAGATGGACTTTTCCGGACACAGATGCAGACAACGCGCTTGAAATTTTAGATGACACGTGTCTGGCCAGGGCAGGGACGGCTTTTTTGGCAAAGAAATGCCTGCTCGGCATCTTGTATTGGGGGCAGGCGAGGGCCATGACGTGGCGGAACCCATCTGTGTCCACCAGACGGAAAGGCAACATTTCCAAGGCCAAAAGCCTGGCAATGCCGACATTCAGTCTTTTGGCTTTGGGATGGTTTGGGTTGAAGTGTTTCTTCTGCTCCCAAACCTGGTAGACAGAAGGCTGGCTGCTAGACTGGCCGCTGTACGGCGTGCCGGTCGTCAAACTGGCGGGAGGAGAAGGGGTAGGATGGGTCTCTGGTGGTGCTGGTGGTACTCGGGCGACGGTGGAGGCTGAAGCGGAGGCTGATCCCTGATCATGACTCTGAGAGACATGGGCAGCTGAGGAACGCTTGGTGGTGGCGGAGGAGGAGGAGGCGGAGACAGAGGGTGTGACAGTGGTTGGAGGCCCGGCGTCGGTCTGGCCTTTTTTGGGCCCAAAGGGTGTTGCCTCCTTTTTCAACTCTGCATTCGCTGCATGTGACTGACATGTTGGTGGTGGTTAACCACCTAAGGTTCTTGCTCTACTTATGCGTTTACGGCAAAGGGCGGCTTTATGAAAAGCTGGGTAAATTCAGGGTTGCTCAAGAAAGGCCAGGCTTGGGGAGGTCCTGGACCTTTTTGATGGCGATAAGTGAGGAGCGGGGCAGGGGCGTTGCTAGGGTCCTAAAACATCCGGGGCTCGGGCCCTTTGTGTTTTTCTGGGTAGGGCTGGGTTAACACGACATTTTTCACGCGTCTTTTTGAACTGCGGATTTTTTTTTTACAGAGAAAAACCTTGTGTTCCTGTCACTATTTTCTGAAACTTTCCACACAGATCCCGTCCATCTCCTCGCAGTCACTGTACAGTAGAAATCACAAGGGACAAATTTACTTTTTAGAACTTTCACCTTCATAGGGACAATACCCCTAAACAGTCCCCAAAAAACATCCACCGATACATGGAGCAAATCTACCAGACAAGTGATTTTTTACTAAAACGTCCTACAAAACCAAGACCCAAAAACTATTATATTAAGGCTCAAATAATCCTCCCAGACCCTGCCCCAAACGCTGACTCCCAATGTGACTATCCACTGCACACAGGCCCTTAGAGACATATATTACCGCCATTCAGTGACCAGATGTGGTAGTTACTAGTTGTTTTTTGACTCTGCAAAAATTTATAAGTGTTTTACACTGCGTTAATTTAGAAAACTCACCAGAGAGGGTCTTTTCTGATCAGCGTCGTTCACTTTCCCTTTTCTTCTCCATCCGGTTCACCCTTCATGTAAATTGCTCCCGGCCAATATTGTCCTGGGGGATTTGGAACATTATCTTAAAATCCTCACATTTCCAGCAACTCCTTAATTATAGGTATAGCAGTCCCTTCAGTTAGGTAAAATAGGGGCACTGAAGCAGTATGGGGGCCACAGGCAGTATATAGGGGGGCACAGGCAGTATACAGGGGGGCACAGGCAGTATATAGGGTGGCACAGGCAGTATATAGGGTGGCACAGGCAGGAATTATGGGGCACTGGCAGGTATTATGGGGGGCACTGAGGGCAGTATATGGGCACTGAGGCAGTCTATGGGGGGCACAGGCAGGTATATAGGGGCACAGGCAGGCATTTTGGGGGCCACAGGCAGGGTTTATGGGGGCCACAGGCAGGCTATGGGGGCCCCAGGCAGGCATATGGGGGCCACAGGCAGGCATTATGGGGGGGCCCCAGGCAAGCATTATAGGGGCCACAGGCAGGGATATGTGGGGGCCACAGGCAGGGATATGTGGGGGCCACAGGCAGGGATATGGGGGCCACAGGCAGGCATTATAGGGGCACAGACAGGGATATGGGGGCCACGGGCAGTATATGGGGGCCACAGACAGGGATATGGGGGCCACGAGCAGTCTATGGGGGCCACGAGCAGTATATGGGGGCCACGAGCAGTATATGGGGGCCACGAGCAGCCATTATAGGGGCACAGGCAGCCATTATAGGGGCACAGGCAGTGGTATGGGGGCCACAGACAGTGGAAATGGGGGCCACAGACAGGGGTATGGGGGGCACAGGCAGCCTTTATAGGGGCACAGGCAGCCTTTATAGGGGCACAGGCAGCCATTATAGGGCCACAGGCAGGGATATGGGGGCCAAAAGGTGGGGGTTTAGGGGGCCACAGGCAGGCATTTATTAGGGCCAACAGGCAGTTTTATGGGGGCCTGAGGCGGTATACGCTTTAAAAATAACAACATTATGCTCACCTTAACTCCCCCGGGAGCGCGCTCCTCTTCTGTCCTCTTCAGCCCGCGCTCCCCCGGCAGCTCCTCGGGCGAAAGGGCCCTTGAGCGCTGTGCGCCCGAGGACAGGCAGCGTCGCGATGACGTGATGTCATCGCGACGCTGCGGGTTTGAGGCCCCGGGGGGCCGCGGGGGTCCTCAGCGCTGTGAGGACCCGGCGGGCCCGCTGTGTCGGACCTGGGGTCCGACACTGTCTGCGGGGCAGGGAGCGCTCGCTCTCTGCTCCGCAGAAGCCCGCGGCTGTGTGAGCCCCGAATAAAACAGCCTAGCGACGCCCCTGGAGCGGGGTTTGCGCTGACCGTGGCTGGCGGAATCATATCAGCGGACTTCTGCGACCGCCCTCTCCCTTTTTGTGGCGGAACCCGTATTGACACTACCCCATCGTCTTCCTCCTCGTCCACTGATGAAGGGGCTCGCAAGCAAATTCTGCGGAAAAGGGACCAGGATGGATCCGAAAATGTCGTCATCATCATCATCAACACAGGTGACTTGGTCGTCCTGACATTCTGCATCAGAAGCTGCGGGTAAAAGCAAGGGGAAATGCAAGGCGTTGCAGACCCCCGGGATTTTTGCCGATTGACCGGCTTCCTTCCCCTCCTCTGATGGCATCAGTAACTGGGCGTCAGAGCAGACTAAATCATCCTCTTGATTCTTTTAACATGCCTTCTGACCCCAACCGCATTTTGTCATCAAAGGGTCTTCAGAAAATGGTTTATCCACAGTGGTGGGTACACGAGTTGACTTTTGGGGATGCCTTCGCTTCATGTTGGCGGATGACGATGATGCTGATGATGACATTTGTGGCCGGGAGGATGGGAGGACGAGGGAGGTTAGTGCTGGATGCAGGTTGCATTAACCCATTGAAGGACAGATTGGCGACGCTTTCATTTATGAGATTCACAGGGCCCTGACCAGCGTGACAGGCTGACGGTCCTGCAACCGATGATCTGCTGGCATGCGTGTTGTTGCCAGCACTGGAAAGAGCACCTTCTCTGGTACCTTTACCCCATGTGGTACCCCTCTTTGCTCGCTTACCACCAGAATTTAGCTCCATGTTAAGAAATAAAAAAATTTTGAGAAGGTTTATGGAATAGTTTTGGAAGTCTATTATTAACAGACGGCAAATCACAGCTATTCTCAAATCCCTCTAATCCAATCAATTTTGCTGGATTCAAATTTAACAAATCTGGACTGGGCAAAAGTGCAAAAAACACGTATCTGTTATGGATTCGTATAATACAAGTTGTTTTTGGAACCTTTCAATTCCTGTGGTGACTATAAACTTGCTGTATTTAAAATATAAGTGCACGCTATCTGAATGAACAAAGCTTTCAGTGCGCCAAAGTCAAAAAAACGTATCTGTTTATAGATTGGATGATACAAGGTAATTTTGGACCTTTCAATTCAACTGTGGTGACTATAAATTGCTGGATAAAATATAAGTGCACGCTATCTGAATGAACAGAGCTGCAGTGAGCACAAGTCAAAAAACTCGTATCTGTTATAGTTGCGGATGATACAAGGTATTTTTGGCAAACCCTTTTAATTCACCTGTGGTGACTATAAATTGCTTTTATAAGTATAAGTGCAAAGCTATCTGAATGAAAACAGAGCTGCAGTGCGCCAAAGTCAAAAAACAGTATCTGTTATAGATTCGGATGTAAAGGTATTTTGGCACCTTTCAATTCACCTGTGGTTGGGCTATTAAAAATTGCTGTATAAGATATAAGTTGGGACGCTATCTGAATGAACAAAGCTGCAATGCGCACAAGTAAAAAAACACGTATCTTTTATCGATTCGGATGATACATGGTTTTTTTGGCACCTTTCAATTCCCCTGTGGTTACTATAAAATTGCTGAATAAGATATAAGTGAACGCTATCTGAATGAACAAAGCTGCAATGCGCCAAAGTCAAAAAAACACGTATCTGTTATAGATTTGGATGATACAAGGTATTTTTGGCACCTTTCAATTCACACTGTGGTGACTTATAAAATTTGCTGTATAAGATATAAGGGGCACGCTATCTGAATGAACAGAGCTGCAGTGCGCCAAAGTCAAAAAACACGTATCTGTTTATGATTTGGATGATACAAGGTATTTTTGGCACCTTTCAATTCACCTGTGGTGACTATAAAAATTGCTGTATAAAGATATAAATGCACGCTTCTGAATGAACAAAGCTGCAATGCGCCAAAGTCAAAAAACTCGTATTGTTATAGATTCGGATTTATACAAGGTATTTTTGGCACCTTTCAATTCACCTGTGGTGACTATAAAATTGCTGTATTTAAGTGCAAGCTATCTCAATTTAACAAATCTGGATGGGCAAAAGTGCAAAAAAACCGTATTTTGTTATTGATTTGATGATACAAGGTTTTTTGGCACCTATCAACCTGTGCTGACTACAAGATTGTGGATTCTAATTTAAGTGCAAGGTGGATATATCAACAAAGGTGGAATGGGTAAAATGAAAAAGAACACCCATCGAAATGTATACTGATAATAAAACTGGAGTTTTGCACCTAACAAAGAGACCTTTCAGTTAACAGAAATGATGTGTATCCTAATTTTTAAGTTCACACTGCCCAATATCCAGGAAATCTTTCAATAGCAAACTGTTTATAATGAAGATATTGCAGTGCAATGTCTACACTAAGTCTTGGTGAACTTTATCCCGTTTTCCTTTATAGAGTTGCGTGTTCGCCCCGCCCCCCCCCCGCTCTCCCCCCGTGACTTTATAGCGTAGATGCTGCTTTAAAATAATCTAACTACCTAAAATTTCCAAAGTCTAATTTTAACTACAGCTAATTAGTAGAGGTTTCTCTGTTGAAAAATAGTATGATAAAAGTGAGAGTTTGGAGGGCATGCAGAGGCACGTCCAACTAGTATGAACGCTGAGAGAGCTGAGGCAGAACAGGAAGGGCTGTTCTTTGTTAAAACGAGGTCATGTGATTTTTCCAGCCAATCGCAACCTACACATCCCAGTCATGACGTCGCACACACATCTCACCTGCTTATTCTGTAAATGATTGGCTGGCCGCCAAAATGTCTGGAAGCGGCGAAAATGGCGCGTTATTAATAGATTATGGCAGATTTTTAACTAAATTATCGCGTGATCGAAAAAATCCGATTACCATAAAAACCATGCCGATTTCAACTTTGTCGATAAAAATCGCTCAACACTATTTACAACCTATAAAATGTTCGTGCATGATAGTTAAGAACTGAACGTTCTGAGTCTTTTCATTTTGAAAATAAATACTTTTATTATTGGGAGTAGAGATGGGCGAAGTTCCCGAAATTCGATTCGGTCACTTCGCCGAATTTCTCGACAAAAAATAACTTCGTTCCGAATTACTTCGGGTGATCACGTTAAAAAACAGCTATTTCCAGGCTGCACAGAGCTGCAGGATGCTGTAGAATGTTGTGCCATGCTTAAATATGCAGGGGAGCTTGGTTTGGTCTTCATACCCAAAGTTGTGTTTTAGTATGACATTTCAGATGACTGCCGCCCCTCTTAGAATCGCTTCACTATAAAATTCCTGGGCACTTAAGGGCAAAAACTGACCAAAAACTGAAAAAGGGGAATGTAGCCCTGATAAAGTCATGCGAGCGACAGTGGAAAAAAACAAGCTGAGGGCTCAGGTGGGGAACATCAGTGACAGAGTGTGGAGGGGTGACAGCGGCAGCCACAGCAGCATGAGGTCAGAGAGTGGCACAATGACATTCTGGAGGTGGCAAAAACAGGAGTAGGCCACAGAGTGGCACAGTGACACAAAGTGTAGGTTACGGCAGCAGCCACAGCAGCAGTATGAGGTCAGACAGTGGCACGGTGAAATTCTAGAGGTGGCAAAAAAAGGAGTAGGCCACAGAGTGGGACAATGACACAGTGTGGAAGTCACGGCAGCAGCCACAGCAGCAACATGAGGTCAGACATTGGAACAATGACAGGTTTTGTAGGTCACGGCAGCTGCCTCAGAAGCAGCTTGAGGTCAGACAGTGGCACAATGACAGAGTATGTAGGGCACGGCAGCAGCCACAGCAGCAGCATGAGGTCAGACAGTGGCACAATGACAGTGTGCAGGTTACGGCAGCAGCCACAGCAGCAGCATGAGGTCAGACAGTGGCCACAATGACATTCTGGAGGTGGCAAAAAACAGGGGTATAGGCACAGAGTGGGGACAATGTTTAGAGTGTGTAGGGTCACGGCAGCAGCACAGCAGCAGCATGAGGTCAGACAGTGGCACAATGACATTCTGGAGGTGGCAAACAACAGGAGATAGGCCACAGAGTGGCACAATGACACAATGTCAGGTCACGGCAGCAGCCACAGCAGCAGCATGAGGTCAGACAGTGGCACAATGCATCTGGAGGTGGCAAAAACGGGAGTAGGCACAGTGTGGCACAATGACAGGAGTCAGGTCACGGAGCAGCAGCATGAGGTCAGACAGTGGCACAATGAACATTCTGGAGGTGGCAAAACAGGAGTAGGCCACAGAGTGGCACAATGACAGAAGTGGAGGTACGGCAGGCAGCAGCATGAGGTCAGACAGTGGCACAATGACATTCTGGAGGTGGCAAAAACAGGATAGGCCACAGAGTGGCACAATGACACAGTGTGGAGGTCACGGCAGCAGCCACAGCAGCAGCATGAGGTCAGACAGTGGCAGAATGACGTTCTGGAGGTGGCAAAAAACAGGAGTAGGCCACAGAGTGGCACAATGACACAGTGTTAGGTCACGGCAGCAGCCACAGCAGCAGCATGAGGTCAGACAGTGGCACAATGACATTCTGGAGGTGGCAAAAACAGGAGTAGGCCACAGAGTGGCACAATGACAGAGAGTGGAGGTCAGAGCAGCAGCAGCATGAGGTCAGACAGTGGCACAATGACTTTCTGGAGGTGGCAAAAACAGGAGTAGGCCACAGAGTGGCACAATGACACAGTGTGGAGGTCACGGCAGCAGCAGCATGAGGTCAGACAGTGGCACAATGACACTGAGGTGCAAAGGGCACAAGACAGCAGAGCACAGCAGCAGCACATGAGGTCAGACAGTGGCACAATGACAATTCTGGAGGTGGCAAAAACAGAGTAGGCCACAGAGTGGCACAATGACAGAGTGTGGTAGTGCACAGCACAGCAGCAGCATGAGGTCAGACAGTGGCACAATGACATTCTGGAGGTGGCAAAAACAGGAGTAGGCCACAGAGTGGCACAATGACAGAGAGTGGAGGTGACGGCGGCAGGAGCAACAGCATGAGGTCAGAGAGTGGCACAATAACACAGTGTGGAGGTCACGGCAGCAGCAACAGCAGCACATGAGGTCAAGAAGTGGCACAATGACAGAGTGTGGAGGTGGGTGGCAATACCAGTCCCTGGTAAAGATGGTTGGTGGCAGATGGAGAAACTGTCAGCAGATGTGTGGCATCAGGCGGTGGCGGCATCAGAATAGTGGCTGAGGCAGGTAGTTTGAACCCAGACTCATTTCTCACAGTTTGGGTGAGGCGTCATGGCTGATGTAGTCTGACGCCTAAGGCATTGGTGTGTGGAAATCCTGGCCGATCCACGCCTGATTCATCTTGACAAAGGTCAGTCGTTCCACATTTCCCGTGGACAAGCGGGTTCTCCTTGGGGTAACGATGGCCCCCGCCGCACTGAACACCCGCTCTGATGCCACACTACTGGCGGGCAGGACAGCTTCTCCACTGCAAACTCGGCAAGTTGCGGCCACACATCCAGTTTTGGCTGCCCAGTAGTCCAGCGATCTTCTAACTGGGGTGGCAGAGTGCTGTCCAAGTAGGCCCCCACCTGTTGGTTCAGGTCTCTCCAGGTCCTGCTGCTGCTGCTGGCGACTGCCCTCCTCACTAGGCGGTGAAGGAAGCTGCTCATCAGTGACTCCAGACTTAGGTTGCTGCTGATGGAGCTGGTACTGCTCCTACCCCCCCACCTTCCCCCAGCAGCCGGGGCGGTAGTACGTGAGCGCTGAAGAACCCCCGGTCAGACCTGTCAGAGGAGGGACGATGCCGCACATAGGCAGCGGCCAACTGACTACGGAGGATTTCCCTATAGTATTTGAGTTTGTCCTCCCTCTCAATAGCTGGGAAAAAGGCTCCCATTTTGGACCGTAGCGAGGGTCCAATAGGGTGGAGAGCCAGAAGTCATCCCTCTGCCAGATGCTGACTATTCGGCTGTCACTAGCCAGGCAAATCAGCATGCTGCTGGCCATCTGCACAAGTGACTCCTGAGGGCTCCCTGCCTCCATCTCCACTGTATACTGCCACGGTGCTGCGGTCATCTGCCTCGTCTTCCTCATCTCCATCTACCTCCTCCAGCTGCTCCTGCTCCTCCTCTCTTGTCACCTGGGTAGAAAATCCACTCATTTCACCAGACAATGCTTCTGCTCCAATGTCCTCCTCCTCCTCCATTTCAGTCCCCACCGGACTCATGTGGCCACGAGATGTAGTCGCCACGTCTCCAGTCCCCTGCCCAGACAGATTTTTCAGCATCTGTTCCAGGACATGAAGCAGTGGAATGACGTTATTCATCCCGTAGTCCTGGCGACTGACAAATAACGTGGCCTCCTCGAATGGCCTCAACAAACGGCAGGTGTCACGCATGAGCTGCCACTGGCTGACATCAAAGTTACACAGGGGAGTACTCCTGTCCGCCTGGATCATCAAAAAATCGTTAATGGCCTTTCTCTGTTCATACAGTCGGTCCAACATGTGCAGGCTGGAATTCCAACGGGTGGAAACATCGCATATCAGAGTGTGTTGGGGGAGGCCGTTCTGCCGCTGCAACTCGAGGGTGTTCCTGGCTTTGTAGAATGGATGAAGTGCATGCACAGTTTCCTGGCCTTTTTCAGAATTTTCTAAAAAGGGGTGAAACTTCGGGAACCCTTTTCAAAACCCAAATTTGAAACACGGCACCATGCAGGGGCATGGACCATCCCCCCGGTGCAGCCAACCATGTTACTCCCCCATTTCCGCACCATGGTCCCAATTTGCATTTGGCGCGGAGAAACCACACATCGATTTCTTGCTGATACGGGGAGCGTTCCTCCCCTGGTGACTTCTTGGGCCGTGGCAACCAGGGTAAACTACTGACACCGCGGGCCCCCACACATGGTATGATGGAGCAGTACTTGTGGGCTGAGAGGGTGGTGGGGGGAGGGGAGGAGGAGGCGGACTTGGGCCAGGAGCCGCAGTTTGACAACGTGGAGGAAAAGGGCGCTCCTGTCCAAGTTTTTGGTGTGCCGGGGCAGGAAGCCATTCCCCCAGTGGGCCGTAAAGGACATGTACTGGCCGACCGTATTTACGCCCAACGTCCGCGCTGCTGTGCACCTTGGAACAAACCGATAAGCCAAGGACGGGCCCACCCTTTTTACATTTTTATAAGTGCTGGTACGCCTTTTTGGAAAAAGAAATTACGGTTTGGGAAACTCTCCATCTCGCTGGGGTTACAAGCCATTAGTTCTCTGAACGGTCAGATCCATATTTGGAAAGGGAGGGACTGCAGTACCAACAACTTGGACAGGAGCACGGTCAGCTGCTCCCTTAGAGGTTGACGCATACTGTTTTCTCTTTGCAATTGCCTCGCTAACGACGCTGGGCACCAGAAATTAAGGGGCCCACACTGGGCCGGAATGATGGCAAAGAGAAACAGCTCCCTTCTGCAGAGGTGGTGGACCTTTACTGGCTGCAATGGGATGCGGGCCCCTGGGCCTGCTGCTGCTGTTGCGCGGCGGCAGGAGGACCACCAACTGAGCCATTTCTCCCCGGGGCCCCCGGATGGTAAGCTGCGTTTGACACAGGGCTGTGGTGCCAACTTAGTTCCCTGGCCCCGTTCACTTTCTGCCCACAGAAATTAACATATACCCATTTCGGCTCCTCTGGTGTTTAGCAAAGAACGCCACACCCCCGAGTATCGATTTTACCGCCAAACCCCCGCAAAAGTGACTCTACCGCCGCTGCCCCCCGCTGACCCCGTGCCCCTACTTTCTTGTCCTGCGAAGCTTTTTTACCCCCCTGGCCGCTTGGGTCCCGCCTCACATGCTCATCCTGCTGAAAATCCGGGGCCCCCAACCCCCCTGCTGGCGCGCGCTGCCGACGCGCAAATTGACCCCCTTTCCCCCTGAAAGTTGATGAAGCCCCCGCCTCCCCGGCCCCAAATGCGGGTCGGCAAAATCATCACCTATTTGTGTTTCTCGCACTACTGTCCTCACACCGTCTTAGAGCAGGGTGACCCCTCACAACATGACCTCCCCTGTCACTCTCAACTCTGAAAATTTTCCACCCCACTGCAAGAACGGGGATATTGGCCCCATTTCTTCGCTCCAATAGCTGCTAAATGCCCTCCTCAAAAATTTTTATCCTCGCGTATAGGCCTGACCCAGGGGCCCCAAAAGTAATTTGCGAGGGGACCGGGTGGGGCAAAGGGGGTTGGGACGGGTAGGGGGGCCGCGACCCCCCGGGCCATGCCAACAAGGTTGTGTCGACGTTCCACCCACTCGGGGTTGTCAGATTCATTTGGGGGGGGAAATGATGACCATCAACCAATCAAGAACCCTTGGGGTTGCTATCAGCCACGCCGCTAGATGACAGCGGCAGTTGGGGCCTCCCCGAGTGACCCGTGCTCGACCCCCTTGCTGTGCGGAAGGGCCTGCCCAGGAAGTTTTTTCCCTCTGCCACTCGCAGGTAAAGACCTGCCACCTCTTTTTGGAATCGTTTTTTTCTAAAATGACAGACACTGTTGATGAAGATATCTGTATATGATAAATACACCCCCTGTATTTGACTCCAAAAACCCACAAGAATTTGGGAAACCCCCTTGGGATATAAATTGCCTCCACAAAGGGGCAGGAAAATTGACTTGCATGTGCCGTTTAAAAAACCGTGTATTTTACGAATATAAAAGAAAAAAACAGGCAAATTTAAACCTTGGGTATGAATTAAACTACAAATTTCTTCTGTGGCGGGAAAAAAAAGTTTTTTTACTGAGTACAACGCAGAAAAAGCTTAATTAACCCCTGGATGTAAATTGCGCCAAACAATTGAGCAACCACAAACTAAAGGCTTTTTAGCGTGTTACAAAGGCGTGTTTTTTTACGCTACACAACAAAGAAAAAAATTTTAATTAAAAATTCGCGTGAATTAAGCTACAGGAAAAATTTATTTTTTTGGCGGTGAAAACGGTTTATTTTCACCCAGCAAAAAAAAAAAGTAAAAAACCCCGGGGTGAAAATTTTCACCAAAAAGAGCAAAAACAAACTACGAGCTTTGTAGCGTGTTTAAAAAGGCAAGTTTTTTTACGCTACACAAAAAGAGAAAATTTTTTTTTTTTAACCTTTTCCTTGTGGTTATCTACAGGAAAAAGTATTTTTTTGGGGGGAAAAAAAAACGGTTTTCTTTTAGTCCCCACAACAGCAGAACAACGCTTATTTTAACCCCTGGATAAAAATTTTCGCAAAAAAATTGGAGCCAAAATGAAGTGTAAATTTTATTTAAAAACGCGTTTCTTAAAAAGAATACAACGGAAAAGGGTTGACCCCTTGGATTTCAATGTGCTTAGCAGATAGCATTTAAAAAATAATGCAGCTGCACGGACCCACTGGACTTCAGATCCAAACCCCCAAAAATCAAAATAGAAAATTAAGAGAAGCAGTTCGAGACAAGCTGAGACACCCCCAAAAATCGCTGTAAAAAATCTTCTTTAGTAAAGGGTATTACAAGCACCGCGGCGCACCTTCCCCGACATACAGTGGAAAGGAGTGTGACTCCCAGCGTCCGCCCGGGCTTTTATAGGCGGTGACGTCCCGAAACCCCCCCGGTCCTGATTGGCTTCCTCTGCACATGTCATGAAGGGGTCCTTCTTTCCCCCCAGAGTTCTTTGCCCATGTAACGCCATGTCTCGCAGCCTTTTATCAATCAAAAACAACTTCGTTCACCCCAAGTACCCCAATCTTCGACTTCGTTCAGAACCAAAGTTTTCTTGAAATTCTTAACGAATTCCACTTCGTTAGAATCAATTTGCCCACCTCTAATTATAATGGTTTCATAGTATGCCATACATAAAGTTTAAAAGTATACATAAAAATGGACCGATACAGTGTAGAAAACAGGCTTATTTACTGCACGCAAAATTCTTAGCGAAATAATTCCAGACATGGTGTCACATGTTTATACTGAAACCATGACCCAGATTTAGCTCAAAAGAGGTAATTTTCCTGATTACGGAGAGGAACCATGTAGGTGTATGGAGACTTGCCATGATTGCTTCACTAAAATTTAAATATGTTCCAATAAATTCAATGGAAAAGAGAAAGGACTCAGCAGCACCATCATTTGGATATACTCACATCCAACTCACTAAGCCTTACAATGTGATTAGAAATAAAGCCAAACCAGATGCTTATCTGTAGGTAGATGTTTTGAGTTGTTTGTCCATCATAAGTGCATAGCAGAGGAATGGCTGGCTGGGTTAGAGGCTTTAGACATAGCTGAAAAGGGTAACATTCCTCGTTTGAGAGAGGCACCATAAAGTGGAAATTCACATGCAATGATTGCTTCTCTAAAATGTAAACATATTCAGATTAACTCAAAGGAAAAGAGCTAGGAGCCTCATGTACGAAAACTGTATAGGTCTATAACAACCAGTCAGAGCTCCCCTTTCATTTAATATAAAATAAAAGGGGAGCTCTGATTGGCTGCTATGAGCAACAAAGAAAGTCTAAGACCTAGACAATTGTCATACCTGCCACCCTATGAATCTGTGTCAGCGATTGAAATGCCCAGGTTTTTCATATTTTCCTTAGCAGTAATGCATTTCCAATATTCCTATATAGCTTGAGGTTTTACTTAGCCCTTTAGTGGCCATGATGTTTGTATTAGATGTATATATTGCCTTTACTGTGCACCTATGCTTGTTTTTTCACAATATTTTTATATGTGCAGAGCCAACGTTGTTTTGTAGTTCATTTGAGATTGGCGATCTCTTTGGCTTGCTGCAAAACAGCTGCCCTTTAAAACCATGCAGGATAATTTAATTGCTAGTTCCTACCATACCCTAAATTTTTGCAGTCGGGATTGACCCCAGTGAGGTAAAAATTTTTAGTGTGGGAACCACCTGCTCTGGGATCCCCTTGCGTTTTGGGAGGTGATTTAAATACAATCTTTTGATCAAATACTGTAAACTAAAGCCCCCAGGTTTTTCATTTTTTTCTTACAAATCATTTCCAATATTCCTATATACTTGGGGTTTTTTACTTAGTCTTTGTGTGCCACTGATTTTGTATAATGTATATATTCCCTTTTTCAGTGTGCACCTATGTTTGTGTTTTTTCAAATTATTTTATATGTGCAAGCCAAGTATGTTTTGTATTTTCTTTTGAGATTGGGGATCTCTTTGGCTTGCTGCACACAGCTGCCTTTTTTAAAACCAGTGAGATAATTTAATTGCTATTTCCCTTCCATCCCTAAAGTTGCAGTCTTTTTGACGCCTGGGGGGAGGGTAAATATTTGTGTAGGGACCTCACCTGCTCTGGGACCCCCTGAGTTTTGGGAGGGGGTTAAACAATCTTTGATCAAATACGTAAATAAGAGTCCCAGGTTTTTCAATTTTCCCTTAGCGTAATGCTTTCCAATATTCCTAATGCTTAGGTTTTACTTAGTCTTTAGTGGCCATGATGTTTGTATTAATGTAAAATATTGCCTTTTCAGTGTGCACCTATGCTTGTTTTTTCACAATATTTTTTATATGTGCAGACCCACGAGTTTTGTAGTTCATTTGAGTTTGGCGTCTCTTTGGCTTGCTGCACACACTGCCTCTTAAAACCTGAAGGATTTTTAAATTGCTAGTTCCACCTAACCCAAATTGAGTCTGGATTGACCCCTAGTGAGGAAAATATATTTAGGTAGGGGACTCACCCTCGGGATCCCCTTGCTTTTTGGGGGGTACTTAATACAATTTTTTGATCAAATACTGTAAACTAAAGTCCCGGGTTTTTTCATTTTTTCCTTTTGCAGAATGTATTTCCAAATTTCTAAAAGTTTGGGGTTTTTAACTTAGTCTTAAAAGTGTGCCACTGATGTTTGTATTAAGCGATTGAAATGCTACACCTTACTGGGATGTGACATCAAGAATGCTGTATCCAGTGTATGCAGCTCTCAATAGGTACTTATCATTACCAATTTATTGTAATCTACACGAACATATTGCTTATGCAGATTAGAGATGGGCGAATTTCCCGAAATTCGTTTCTTATTTCGCCAAATTTTCCCCGGCAAAAAAAACTTCGTTCCGAATTACTTCGGGACGAATCTTTAAAAAAACAGCTTTTCCACTGCACAGGCCGCAGGGTCTGTAAACGTTGTGCCATGCTTAAATTGCAGAGGAGCTGGTTTTTGGCTTATACAATGTGTTTTTAGTATGACACGCACATGACTCCCGCCGCTCTTAGAAAACGCTTCACAAAAAATTCCCTGGGCACTTAAGAGGGCAAAACTGACCAAAAACCTGAAACGGGAATGTTGCCTGATAAAGTCATGCCAGGGGAAAGCTGGAAAAAAACAAGCTGAGAGCTCGGTGGAAACATTAGTGACAGAGCGTGGAGGTGACGGCGCAGCCACAGCAGCATGAGGACACACAGGGGCACAATGACATTCTGGAGGTGGCAAAAACAGGAATAGGCCACAGAGTGGCATGTTTGACCATGTGGAGGTCACGGCAGCAACAGCATGGGGCAGACAATGGCACAATGACAGAGTGTGTAGGTCAAACGGCCATCAGACACATGCAACAGCATGAGGTCAGACAGTGCACAATGACACAGTGTGTAGTCACGCACCCAAACGCACAGGTCAGACAGTGGCACAATGACACGTGTGTAGGTCACGGCAAGCAGCCACAGCAGAAGCATGAGGTCAGACAGTGGCACAATGACCAGTGTGTAGGTCACCACAAACAGCGAGCATTAGGTCAGCAGTGGCACAATGACACAGTGTGTAGTCACGGCAGCAGCACAAACAGCAAGCATGAGGTCATACAGTGGCAACAATGACAGAGGTGGAGTCACGGCAGCAGCCACAGCAGCATGAGGTCAGACAGTGGCACAATGACATTCTGGAGGTGGCAAAAACAGGAATAGGCCACAGAGTGGCACAATGACATAGTGTGGCGGTCACTGCAGCAGCAGCATGAGGTCAGACAGTGGCACAATGACATTGTTGGAGGATGCAAAAACAGGAGTGAGGCAACAGGTGGGACAATGACACAGTGTGTAGGTCACGCAGCAGCCACAGCAGCAGCATGAGGTCAGCAGTGGCACAATGACATTCATGGAGGTGGCAAAAACAGGAGTAGGCCACAGAGTGGGACAATGACACATTTGTGGTAGGTCACGGCAGGCAGCCACAGCGAAGCAGCATGAGGTCAGACAGTGGCACAATGACATTCTGGAGGTGGCAAAACAGGAGTAGGCCACAGGTGGGACAATGACACAGTGTGGAGGTCACGGCAGCGGCCACAGCAGCAGCATGAGGTCCGCACTGGCACAATGACATTTGGTAGGCAGAAACAGGAGTCAGCATGAGTCAGAGGGACAATGACACATGTGTAGGTACGGCCGCAGCCACAGCAGCAGATGAGGTCAAGAGTGGGCACAATGACAGAGTGTGTAGGTCACGGCAGAAGCCACAGCAGCATGAGGTCAGACAGTGGCACAATGACATTCTGGAGGTGGCAAAAAAGCAGTAGGCATCAGAGTGGGACAATGACACAGTGTGGAGGTCACGGCAGCAGCCACAGCAGCAGCATGAGGTCAGGCAGTGGCACAATCACATTCTGGAGGTGGCAAAAACAGGAGTAGGCCACAGAGTGGGACAATGACACAGTGTGTAGGTCACGGCAGCAGCCACAGCAGCAGCATGAGGTCAGACAGTGGCACAATGACACAGGGTGTAGGTCACGGCAGCAGCCACAGCAGCAGCATGAGGTCAGACAGTGGCACAATGACATTCTGGAGGTGGCAAAAACAGGAGTAGGCCACAGAGTGGGACAATGACACAGTGGGGTGGTCACGGCAGCAGCCACAGCAGCAGCATGAGGTCGGGCAGTGGCACAATGACTTTCGGGAGGTGGCAAAATCGGGAAAGTGGGCCCACAGAGGGGGACAATGACACAGTTTTGGAGGTCACGGCACAGCCACAGCAGCAGAATGAGGTCAGCCCATTTGGCACAATCACTTTCAGGAGGTGGAAAAAACGGGATGGGCCCCACAGAGGGGCACAATATACACAGGGTGGAGGTCACGGCAGCACCCCCCAGCAGAAAAGCATGAGGTCGGGCAGTGGCACAATCACATTCGGAGGGGGCAAAAACGGATTGGGCCAAGAGTGGGAAAATGACAAAAGTGTGGAGGTAAAGGGCCAGCAGCCACGCACCATGAGGTCAGACAGGGGCACAATGACAGAGTTTTGGGGGTTGGGTGGCAATACCAGCCCCTGGAAAAAGATGGTTGGGGGCAGTTTGGAGAAACTGGCAGCAGATGGGGGGAAATCAGGCGGGTGGGGGCATCAAAATAGGGGCTGAGGCGGGTATTTTTGAACCCAGCCCTCATTTCTCACATTTTGGGTGGAGGCTTTCATGGCTGATGTTTTTTAAACGCCAAAAGGCCCTTTGGGTTTGGGGGGGGAAAACCCTTTGGTTTGATCCACGCCTAAATTTCATCTTGCCCAAAGGTCACTTTCCACATTTCCCTTTGGACAAGGGGGGTTCCCCTTTGGGGGAAACAAAGGCCCCCCCCCCGCACGGGAAAAACCCGCCTGATGCCACACTACTGGCCGGGCGGACTCTTCTCCACTGCAAACTCGGCAATTGGGGCCCCACACCACCCATTTTGGCTCCCCAGTAGCCCAGGGGACCCCTTCAAACGGGGTGGCAGAGGGGCTGCCCAAAGAAAGGCCACCACCTTTTGGGGTTCAGGGCTGCTCCAGGTCCTACTCCCTGCTGGCGACTGCCCTCCTCACTGGGGCGGGGTGAAGGAAGCTGCTCAAAAATTTGACTCCAACTTTTTTTGCGCTGATGGGCCCGGTATTTCTCCGACCCCCCCACCCCCCCCCTTCCCCCCGGCGGGCCGGGGCCAGTAGTACGGAGCGCTGAAAACCCCCCGGGTAAACCCCTGTCAGAGGAGGGATGATCCCCGCACATAGGCAGGGGCCAAACTGACAAACGGAGGTTTTCCCCAATTTATTTGATTTTTGTCCTCCCTCTAAAATAGCGGGGAAAAAAGGGGTTTCCCTTTTTTGGGCCCGGGTAGCGGGGGCCCAAATAGGATGGAGAGCCAAAAAAGTCATCCCCCCCCCGGGATGCTGACTAATGGGGCTGTCACTAACCAGGCAAATCTCAGGCGGGGGCCATCGGTCCCAAGTGCCCCGGGGGGCTCCCGGGCCTCCACCCTCCACGTATCCCTGCCACGGTTTTTGGGCTTTAAATCGGGGCCTCGTCTTCCTCTTTCCCCAAATCTACCTCCTCCCACTGTTTCCCGGGGCTCCCCCTCTCTTGTCCCGGGGTAAAAAAATTCCACCTTTTCACAAGACAATGCTTCTGCTCCAAGTTCTCCCCCCCCCAAATTTCAGTCCCCAGCGGACCCATGGGGCCGCGAGATGTAATCGCCACATCCCAGCCCCCTGCCCAGACAAAAATTTTTCAGCATCTGTTCCGGGAAACATAAAAGCAGGGGGAATGGGTTTTTAAACCCCGGAGCCCGGGCGACGGGACAAATAAATTTTCGCCCCTCGAAGGGCCCCCCAACAAAGGCAAGGGGGGCACCCCAAGAGCTCCCCACGGCTGACATAAAAGGTTACACGGGAGCCCCTCCTGCCCCTGGATCATAAAAAAATTTTTTAAGGGCCTTTTTCTCTGTTCATACATCGGTCCAACATGGCAGGCCCCAAATTTCCCAACGGGTTGGAAACACCCGCAAAACAAGTTTGTTGGGGGGGGGCCCTCTGCCAATCAACTCGAGGAGGGTGTTCCTGGCATTGAAAGGAATGGATGAAGTGAAATGCACATTTTCCCCTGGCCATTTCAGAATCTTTCTGAAGATCGGGGGAAAAAGACTTCAGAAACCCTTTTTTCACAACCGATTGAACACTTGCCCCAGGCAGGGTAAATGGACCACCCCCTCCTCGGTGCAGAGCGGACACCATTTTACTCCCATTGTCATTCACCAGGGTTTCCGATTTGCATTTGGGGCCGGGGAAAGCCCCACATCGATTTTTTGCGCATGACGCGGAGCATTCCCTCCCCTGTGGGGACTTCGTTCGCCAAAGGCAAGCCGGGTTGTAGAACTGCGTGCCCCCGCTGTGCCCTACACATTTTTAAAAGGGATGGAGCAGTTTTTGGGAAAAGGGCCCTGAGATGGGGGGGGGTGGAGGGGGAAACGGGACTTTTCCCGCGGGAAAACCGCAGTTTGAAAAAACGGGGAGGAGAAAGGGGCCCTTTTTCCGGCCAAGTTGTTGGTGTGCCTAGTCCAAGCACTTTCCAACCCGGGGGGGGCCGTAAAGGACTTTTACTGGCCCTGCCGTAGTTACAGCTCCGATGTCCGCGCGGGCCGTGCCCCTTTGGAACAAGCCGAAAAAGCTCAAGGACTGGCCCACCTTCTGTTCTACATTTTTATAAGGGGGCTGGTACTCCCTTTTTTTAAAAAAGGAAATTTAAACGGTTTGGGAAAACCTCCATCTCGGTTTCGGCACAACCCATTACCTCTGAAGGGTGCAGAGTCCACCTTTTGGGAAAAAGGGGGAGGGACGGGCGGGCCACCAATAATTTGGACGGGGAAGAAAGGGCCATTTCCCTGCACCTTAGGAGGGTTTGGGAAACGCATACTGTTTCCCCTTTTTGAATCGCCCGGGGCCCTTAAAAACGATTTGCTTGTCCCATGAGTAGCGAGGGGGCCAGGGGGGCCTGAAACCGGAAGGGGAAGGCAAAGGGGAAAGGGGCCCCTTTCTGCAGGGGTGGGGGAGTTTGACTGGCTGCAATGGCAGGGTTGGCCACTGGGCGCTGCGCTGCTCGGCGGAAAGGATGGGACCACCCCCCCCAACGGGGAAGCCCCCGTTTTCTCCCGGGCCCCCATTTGTGGTGACCGGGCATGTTTGACCAGGGCCGTGGTGCCAACGTAACTCCCTAAACCACTCTTCATTTTCTGCTTACAGATTCTACATATACCCATATTCCGGCTCCTCCGGTGTCAAACCCAAAGAACTGCCACACCAAATGGGGTATCAATTTTTTTCCCCCAACCTTCCCCCACAAATGACTACTACCGCCGCTGGCCCCCGCTGAGGCCCCCTGTGCCGCTACTTTCTTGGACCTGCAAAGGGGTTTTTTTTTCCCCCCTTGGGCCCCTTGGCTCCCAAAATCACACTGCCAAACCGCTGACTCCCCGGGGCCCCACGACCCACTTTCTGGCCCGCGCCCCCTGCCCGACGCAAAAGCTGCGCCCTCTTTTTCCTGAAAATGATGAAGCCCTTGCCTCACCCCCTCCCAATGCGGTCGGGTACATCATTTATCTATTTGTGTTTCATCGTCACTGCGGCCCAACCCCGGTCCGGGTAACCCGAGGGTGGAAAACCCCCACAAATGACCTCCCATGTCACCTCAAAATCTGTACTTTTCCGCCTATGCAAGAAGGGAGGGGATATTGGCCCCATTTTTTTTCGCTGCCAAGTAGCTGCTTTACCCCCCTCCCCCAAAAATTTTTCAAAACCCTCACTAAATGGTGGCGCTGAGCCCAGACCACAAGTAGTCTCTGGCTGAGGGAAAACCGGGTGGGGCAGAGGCGGGTTTAGGTCAGGTGAAGGGGCCCCTTTAAAACCCCTCCCGGGCCATGCCCCAAATAAGGGTTTTTTTTGTGACGTTCCCCCCGACCTTGGGTCGGGTTTTTCAGATGTCCTGTCCTTTCCCCTCCTTTTAGATTGTTTAACCCTCCGGGGGGAAGGGGCCTCTCTCCCCCCCCTTTTCGTGGGCCCAATTTTCATTATCCCCCCTTTTCCCCTGTAAATCGTTTGGGCTTATGTTATTATGTAACCCCCCAAAAAGACAGCGCCCTGGAATCAATGGCGCTTTAAAAAAAAATAAAAATAATTTTTAAAAATAATAAAAATAATGTCCCTCTGGGAGGAAGTGGATTTACCCCAGTCCAAAAACCCAAACAAGAAACCCTTTGGGGGGCTATTCCCGGGACACCCCGGGGGGCTAATGACAGCGGCAGTTGTTGGGCCCCACCCAGTGACCCCTGGGTGCGACGTCCCCTTGCTTGCTGCGACCCCGGGGGGGGCTCCAGGAATATTTTTTGGCCCCGGGGACTTGCAGGTGAAGAGCCTTCCACCCTCTCTGGGCGGGAAACTGGGTTTGGGCTAAAATGTACAGACCTGTTTGATGAAGATACTGTATATATAAATACACACCCTGTATTTGACTCCAAAAGAACCCCCTAAAATCTTTGGGGAAAACCCCGGATATAAATTGCGCTCCACAAAAAGGGGAGGAAAAATTGACTTGTATTTCCCCTTTAAAAACCTTTTTTATTTTTAAATGAAAAAAGGGTTAAATTTAACCCCTTTGGGGTAATAATTTTTGCACAAATTTCTTCTTGGCGGTGAAAAAAGAAAGTTCTTTTACTGAGGCAACTGCCAAAAATACTTTGTTTAACCCTTGGATGTAAATTGCGCCCAAAAAATTGAGCCACCACAAAATACTAGCTTTGTAGGGGGGTTTACAATGCGGTGTTTTTTTTTCGCCCCAATAACAAGAGATTAAAAATTTAATTAAAACCTTTTTCTTGTGAATTAGGCTACAGGAAAAATGTTATATTTTGGGGGTGAAAAAAGAAAGGTTTCCTGGAGTCAAACCCCAGCTGAAAAACAAAACGCTTAATTAAAACCCCCGGATGTAAATTTCGTCAAAGAAATTAGCCACCCAAACTATTTGCTTTGTAGCGTTTTTACAAAGCATTTTTTTTTACGCCACACAAAAAAAAAAAAATAAAAATTTTAATTAACCTTTTCTTGTTTAATTAAAGGGTACAGAAAAAAGTATAAAATTTTGGGGGTGAAAAGGAAAGGTTTCTTTTATCAAACCCCAGCTGAAAAACAACGCTTAATTAACCCCCGGATGTAAATTGGGGCCAAAGAATTGAGCACCAAAAATGAAGTGTATTGTAATTTTAAAAACCTGTTTCTTTAAATGAAAACAACAGGAACTGGCTTAGATCCCCCTTTGAAAATTCAATGTGCCCGTGAACAATAGGGGTTTAAAAGTATATGCCCGCTGCAGGGAAAGCACCCCCTGGGGCTTCAAATCCAATACCCAAAAACAATCAGAAATTTGAACGTTTAAAAGAAAACAGCTCCCGAGACAAGTGGGGACACACCACAAAAATGCTGTATAAAAAACCAAATTCTTCATAACAATCAGCCTAGCAGCAACCCTTTCTGATCATTTCAGTGAGAGCGGTATAACTCCCAGCTCGCGCCCGGACTTTAAAAAGTGCGGTTTTTATCACCGAATCCGCCCGGGCTCTGAAATTTGGCTTCATCTCTGCACATGTTGTAGGCTAAGGGCCCCTTTTTCCCCCCAAGTTCTTTGCCCCAAAGTAACGCCATGTGCTCGCAGTCATTTTTTTCAAAGAAAAGCACACTTCGTTCATGCGAAGTACCCCAAACTTCACTTCGTTCAGAACCGAATTTTCCGAAAATTCAAAAAAAATTCCCCTTCAAATTTGAACAATTTTTCCCATCTCTAATCAGAGTAGCTAATCTGAACTTTACAAGTGATGCAATATTAACTCTGTGAAACAGAAATTCATCTCAACTTTTTTTTTAATGCTTCGCTGAATTGATAAAAACCAATTTTCAAAAGAAAGAAAAGACCATGTAAGAAAAGAATAAAAGACCCAAATGGGGCTTTTAAAACACCTTCACTTATAAAAAAATATATAAATAAATAATAATATTTTATATATAAAATATATATATATATAAATGTACACACACACAAACACACCAAGGGGCATTTGTTAATGAGGGTCGATCAAATTTTGTGAAATTTAACAGGTGTGAATCAGGTGGCCCTTATTTAGGGTACTTTCACATGGAGTGTTTTTGGTGCGTTTTTTATCCTTTTGTATTTGTTTTTTTGTGCAGTAATGTACATCATTAACTGCTGTGCCTTTCTGCACGAACAACACATCCAAAAAAGCATCAAAAATGCGTCACAAACACACCAAAAATGCTCCGTGTTAAAGTATCCTTAAGGGTGAAGCCAGCACATGTTGCACATGCATTTCTCCTTGAAAGACTGAGAAGTATGGGTTGTTCAAGACATTGGTCAGAAGAACAGCATACTTTGATTAAAAGGTTGATTGCAGAGAGTAAAACTTATAAAGAAGGGCAGACAATGATAGACTGTTCAGCTAAAATGATCTACAATGCTGGAAAGCAAAACCAGAGAGATGTGGAAGAAGAGAACAGAAGATGACCGTTCGAACGGATCAACCAATAGACAGAATGGCAAAGGCTCACCCAATGATCAGCTCCGGGATAATCAAAGATAGTCTCACGTTACCTGCTAGTACTGTAACCGTTAGAAGATTCTTGTGTGAAGCTAATCTTTTAGGAAGAAGTCCCCACAAAGTCCCACTGTTACAAAAAAAGACATGTAAGGAAGCCGATCCAATTTGCAAAAGAACACATCAACTGGCCAAAGAAGAAATGGAGAAACATTTTTTGGACTGATGAAAGTAAAATGGTTCTTTTTGGGTCCAAGGGCCGCAGACAGATCAGCAAACGAACCCCAAATGCTCAATTCAAGCCACAGTAGACTTTGAAGACAGCGAAGCATGGTGGTGCAAACATCATGATATGCACAGGTTTCTCTAACTATGATGGGCCTATTTACTGCATTCAGGGATTATGGACCAGTTTTAATATATCAAAATACTTGAGGAGGTCATGTTGCCGTATGATGAAGAGGAAATGTCCTTGAAATGGGTGTTTCAACAAGACAATGATCCTAAACATACCAGTAAACAAGCAAAATTTTGGTTCTGCAATTGGTGACCTGTAGAGATGGGCGAATTTCTCAAAAATTTGGTTCGCCGACCTCGCAGAATTTTCCGACAAAATTTGTATCGGTCCGAATTACTTCTGGACGAATCACATTAAAAAACAGCTATTTCCAGGCTCCACAGAGCCTGTAGGGTGCTGTAGAACATTGTGCCATGCTTAAATATACAGAGGGAGCTTGGTTTGGTCTTTATACAATGCTGTGTTTTAGTTTGACACGCACATGACTGTCGCCGCTCTTAGAATCGCTTCACTCTAAAATTCCCTGTGCACTTACAGGGGCAAAACTGACCAAAAAACTGAAGCAGGGATTCAGCCTGGTAAAGTCGTGGCAGCGCCAGCTGGAAAAAAACAAGCTGAGGGCTAAGATCCTACGATAGCGGCAAAGAACACAGTAGTGGTTACCGGAGCCACCACAGATCGCAGCACAGTAAGGGGACAATGGCAATAGCCACGCCAGGGAGCGGAATCTAAGTAGGTCCCGGTTTTCACCAGAGCCTGCCTCAAAGCGGGATGGACTTGCTGCGGCGGGAGTCTACCAGGTTTTTTCCCCCTTAATGTAAATTTTTTGTTTTGCGGTGGCCAGCCGAGGTGTAGCGGGGTCCCAAAATCTTAAGGCAAATGGGAAAGTCGGGGCAAGCGAAAGGGGCGGGAAACAGCCGGAAATGGCCCGTGGCCCAAGGGGGGAAAAGAAAGAGGTACAGTAAAAACCGGATATGACAGACGAGGTTGGGGGCCCGGTTTTTTTTGCCTGCTGAAATTTTGGGGACAAAACGTTTTTCCTCATTTTTTCAATGAAGAAGCTCATCCCCCCCCAAAGTTTTGCGCTTTTGTTGTATTTAAAAGTTTTCCCATTTTTTGAACAAAATTTTCCAAACACTAATGGCACCGAAGGGCAAAAAAAAGCCCCTTAAAAAATTCCCGAAATTTTGGGTCCCCTTAAATTCCAAACCCGCATTTCAAAAATTTGGTTTGTCACCCAGAAAGGGAATTAAAACCCTACCACTTTTTTATATTTTTAAAATTTAAAGGTTTAACTTTTATTATCAAACAAAGTTAAAATTTGGAAAGGTATTTACTTCATTTGATTTTTTAATACGCAAAAATTTGGGTTAAAAAATCTGTGCAAAAATTTTAATTAATTCGCCCCCTTTTCCCCGCCGTTTTCCTTTTTTAATTCTGGGGGCCCCAAGAAAAATCAATTTTACAAAATTAGGAAAGGGTTTGGAAAAAGGTGTGTGCACGTCATGACGGGGTTTGTTTTTGGGTTTTGGGGTTGGCGGGAAAAAAAATACATAAACCTCTTTTAAAATGGAACCCCTTCCTTTCAGTTCATGTCTGTCATTTTTCCTCATAGCAAAAGGGGTGCGCTCTCCCCTCTGCCCAAACGGGCTAAAGCAAACAGCTCAAAAAATTTTTTTTTTTTTTTCCCCAGAGAAAAAAGCTTTTTCTTTTTGGTTTGTAAATTCCTTAGAATTTTAATTAGATCAAGATTTGCAGATTTTTGGGGTTTTTAGGCAAAAATTTTTAAAAAGGAGCATCAAACCGTTTGAAAAAGTCGGGGGCCCGGAAAAGGGGGGGGGGGGGGCGGGGTGCAAACACAGAAAGCTCTATAAAGGATACTGGTTTTTTGTACACCCCAAAAAACTTTTTTTAGTCATTGCATTGCCTTATATTAGGATACGGGAACTTTTTAGAAACTGCAGGTCTTTTTTGTTAGGGGGAAAAAAAACCCCCCTTTTTTAAATTCTCTTTTTCTTTTCAGTTGGTGTTTCTTTTTAAATTTTTTGCCCGCCCGCTTTTTGATTTAGCCCCCTTGCATTTAAATTTTAAATTTACAGAAATTTTTTGTAGTCCCCAACGGGTTTTTGATAGGTCCCAAAAAAATTTTAACCTTTTTTTATTAAAAAAAGAAAAAATTACATTTTTCAAAAAGGTTTTTTTTTTTAACTTTTGGTCAGCCCAAGCTTTGTTGGGAATAGATTTTCCTTTTGCATTTTAAAATTTAATTTCCAGAAAAAATTTTTTGGGGGCAACACGGGTTTGACGGGGATGGGTCCCAAAAAAATACCTTTTAAAAACCCGGGTTTTTAACATTTCGGGAATTACGTGTTTTTTTTTTGGGTTGGCGCGGAGCTATGTTGAAAAGACCCAAACCTTCAGTTTAAATTTGAATCCCCCAACTTTGTATTCACCACAGGTGACTGATAGGTGCCAAAAAAAACCTTTTAAATATCCTTATAAAATTTCAACAGGTGTTTTTTTTCCTTTTTGGCCCTTTTCAAGTTTTTTGGGGTTTTGGATCAAACTTTGCAGTTAAATTTGAATCCAGAAAACTTAGTAGTCACCCAAAAGGGTTAAAAGGGTTGCCAAAAAATAACTTTTATTATAATTTATACATTTAAGATACGTTATTTTTTCACTTTGGCGTGGGGAAAGATTGTTGATAAAGCCCCCTTTGCAGTTTAAAATTTTGAATCCGGGCAACTTTGTAGTCACCACAGGTTTTCTGTTTAGGTCCCCAAAAAACCTTTTAAAATTACCCGAATACTTTTTCGAAAACCATGTTTTTTACTTTGGCGGGGGCCACTTTGTTGATAAAAATTTTGCATTTAAATTTGAACCCAAAGAAAAAACTTTTTTAGTAAACCACAGGTGAAAATGTTTGGGGTGGAAAAATCCCTTTTTAATTTCCCTTTGCATTTACACGGGTTGCTTTTTTCACTTTTTTGGGTCATTTCAAGCTTTGTTGAAAAAGATTATTTGCATTTTAAATTTTGAATCCGCAACTTTTGAGTAACCACGGGGGAAAAGGGAAAGGTGCCAAAAAATTTACCTTTTATTATCCCTTTTTACATTTCAGACAGAGGTTTTTTTTCATTTTTGGGCATTCAAGTTTTGGGTTGGGATTTTTCTACTTTCGGGTTAAATTTAAATTTTACAAGCACTTTTGTATTTGAAACCAAAGGTGTACGATAGGTGCCAAAAGTACCTTTTAATTTCCGTTTTACATTTAAAGATAACGTTTTTTTTCATTTTGGCGCAGGCAGCTATGTTGAATAGAGCCACCTTGCATTTTAAAATTTTTGAATCCACCCAACTTTTTTTACCCACCACGGGTTGTACGGGAATTAGGTCCAAAAATCCCCTTTTAAAATACCCCTTTTACATTTGGGGACAGGTTTTTTTTTCACTTTTTTTTCGGGTCAAGTTTTTGTTGATAGATCCAATTTTTGCATTTAAATTTGAACCCGCAACTTTTTTTAAAGCCCCCCACCCCCCCAAAAGGTTGAAAGGTCCCAAAAAAAATCCCCTTTTTATTATCAGAAATTACATTTTCCAGAAAAGTTTTTTTTTTAATTTTGGGGGCCGAGGAGCTGTGTTGTTTAGAGCCCCCCTTGGCAGTTAAATTTAAATTCCGGCAATTTTGGGTTTGCCCCAAGTGAAATGATGTGGGTCCCAAAAAATACCTTTTAAAATTCCGTAAAATTTTCAGATAGTGTTTTTTCCCCTTTGGGGCGCGGCCCAGTTTTTGTTGATAGATCTATTTGCGCAAAAATTTTTGAATCCAGCAACTTTTATTCACCAAAGGGGAAATTTAAATTAGGGGGTAAAAAAAAAAATCCCTTTTTAATTTTTCCGATAGCATTTCAAAACAGGGGTTTTTTTTCACTTTTGGTCACCCCCAAGCCTTTGTTGATAATCTATTTTCCCGTTAAATTTAAAATCCGGGTAAACTTTGTAGTCACCACAGGGGGAATTTGAAAAAGGTCCCAAAAAAAAATACCTTTTATTATCCCGTTTTACATTTCAACAGGTTTTTTTTTTTCACTTTTGGTCATTTCAAGTTTTTTGGGAAAATCTACTTTGCATTTAAAATTTTGGGTTTACAGAAAAATTTTGTAGTAAAACCCGGGTTTTATTTGATAGGTCCCCAAAAATACCTTTTAATATTTTTTTTTACATTTCGGGAAAGGTTTTTTTTTTCCACTTTTGGTCGGGAAGCTTTGTTGATAAAATCTTACTTTGCGGGTTTAAAGGGGGAATTTCCGCAATTTTTTTATAAAAAATTTGGTTGATAGGGGGCCAAAAAATACCTTTTTTTTAACAGTATACTTTCCCAGACGGGGTTTTTTTTTCACTTTGGGGGGCCAGGCCAGCTGGGGTTGATAGAGCCCCCTTGCATTTAAAATTTTTAAATTCCATCAACTTTTTTGTCACCACGGGTGTACTGATAAGTGCCAAAAATACCCTTTTAATATCCGTAAAACATTTAACCAGGTTTTTTTTTTTCACTTTTTTTTCATTTAAAGTTTTTGTTGATGGATTACTTTTGCATTTTTAAAATTTAAATTACGGGAAAATTTTGTAGTCCCCCACAGGTGAAACTGATAGGGGGCCCAAAAAAATCCCTTTTTTAATATCCTACAATTTCAGGCAGGTGTTTTTTTCATTTTTTTGTTAAAGGTAAACCCTTTTTTGAAAATTTTCTACTGGAATTAAAATTTTTGAACCCAGCAACTTTGTAGTCACCCCCAG